>VUQJ01017143.1:20198-39796 GCA_015108635.1 Andinoacara biseriatus | reverse complement strand
CTCCAAAAAAAAAAAACCCCTGCATAATAGGGACACTTTAAGGCTTGTTTTTATTGTATAGGTCAGTGTCAGGACTTGACCCCCTTGGCAGGTTCAGTAGACTGTCGCACATCAGTCCATTCCTGCATCGTGCTTTGCAGTGCTTGAGTCTTCTCCTTGTCGACTTGGACGTAATCCACCTTCTCATCAGATGTCACGGAGGATGTAGAGGGCTGGGGAAGAATAATACATAAGGATTTATTTATTATTTTATTATATGCTAGAAATGAGACAAATTCTGCACTAATTTTAGTCTAAAAATTCTCTGCTTACTTTTCTGTGTGGGTTGGGTGTCCCAGGCTGGAACTCCAGTGCTAGGTAGTCCACGTTGCCGCACTTCCTAGGGGCTGGGCTGCTGGTACCACTCACGGCTGGGGAGGTAGACGCTGGGTTCTGCTAATATGACAGGAGAGGGATTTCACTCACACGGTATGCAGCGAGTTAGCCGTGCATACACAAAGAAGGGGATCATTAAAACAACTACCAGGACCTACCATAGCCACATAATTCTCTTCGCTGTCTGCAGAGTCGGTGCTGGTGATACTTTGTGTAGAGATGGGTCTACAGTGCTGGGAAGACGTGCAGTTCATAGCAGGCCTGAGGAAAAATAAGAAAAAAGTAAAATCAGTAACATCTATGCCATCTACTATAGCAGATAATAGTTTGTGTGTGTGTGTGAGAGACTAGGGACTCACATGGGTCGTGTCCAGGACATAGTGACTGGACTCTTAAATGGCAACTCATCAATGATCCCATTGTTCTTCAAATCAAGAGGTGTTGGCTTTGCTGGAGAAAAACAACAAAAAAAATCACGTTCTTCAGCAAATAACAACAGACTTCAGAGCTGCTTTCAGATCAGCGAGAAGCTTAGCGACAAAAACTCACATTTCCTGTCAGGTTTGAGGTCGCGATAGATGGGTGGTGGTGTAACGTCGCTGAGACGACTGGGCCTGTGGCACAAGGAGGCACTGCTCGCCTTACGGGCAGGTAAAGTTGCAGAGAATCCTGGGAAATCAAAGTGATGCGGCCCCGGGCTCATAGGAATGTAGATATTCTTAGGACTGTCAGCCTGGCAGGCGCTGAGTGGCGAGGAGCCGGGATTCATGGGAACATAGTTGTCATCTGAATTGCCGCTGTCTGAGCGAGTCAGCGGGGTTTGCGTTCTCTGCCATCAAAAAGAGACAGAGGTCACATGACTCTCACAGTCTCTCGGGACTCGCAGGAATACTGTGACACTGACGTAGAATAAATATAGTAGCATTTCCTTTTCTATGTCGGCAGTTTATGATTGACTGCTGACAGAATCTATCTGAGAAGGCAGTCTAGTTAAAGGGAGAGTGACTCACCAGGTAGGAGCTGAAGCCATCATTGACTGACTCCACAGACTGGCCTGAGTGGTTGAAATGGATGAAGCGATGCTGATTGTTAGTTTCAAAGGAGGATCCTGCGGAGACGGGTGAAGGGAGTGATCAATATTTATCACGGACAGAAATATTGAAAGGGAAAAATGGTGCTCGAGGGTAAAAATATCATTTCGTGCCTACACAAGTCAGAAACTGCATAATAATCGCTGCAATCGAGATCAATTTATGTGTGGGAAGAGGCTTTTTAATCTTTAAAAACAGCGGTCGCACGTCAGCTCTCGTCTCTGGCTATATGATGGCTGAGGATGGAAAACTGCGTATCAGCCTGGAATGAGGCATTCTGGAGCCAGCTGTACGGCTTGAATTTCATTAGCATCTCAACAGAACAGAGTTTGTCAGACTGGGCCCTTTGTTTCTGCTTAGCTGCCAGCCACAGCCCGGTAAAGTGAAAGGTAGAAGAATATAGGAGCGAAAGAAAGAGAAAGAGAACCAGAGAATAGGATGAAAATGTATCAGAAAAGCAGTTAGAGCGTTAATAGTTGGCTGCGTACCTCTGTGCAGCCTGATGTTCTCGACAGCAGGGAGAGTATTTCTGCGTGGGATGACTGACACTGCAGACATTACCTCTTCATGGTGGCTCCCTACTGATTGAGGGCTCCCCCACTGCCCCTCAGACCCCTGGCTAGGTTTAGGGGGCCTGGGAGGCGGATTATACGAGGATTCGGAGCTAGAGGGTGTCAAGGCGTTGTGATTCTTATCGAATGTCCTGGGGATCTGATAGAAGGAGCCAGGTGTTGTAGGGAGGTCGTAATTATCAGGAAAGCGCTCACTGCTGTGCATGGTGGCAAGGGCATTGCAAGGCGTTTTGAAAGTGTAGACCTCCTCATTCTCAAGATCAGGATCACCCAGGGCACTGTGAGCTGGTGCCTCAGAGCTGTAACCCCTTGGGAGAACGTAGCAGGCCTCCTGGGTTGAGTCATCGTGCACCAGCAACTGGTGTTTCCCCGACTTTGGAAGGCTGTAAAAGCCATGCAGATGCGCTCCCTTGCTTCGCGTGGACTGGGAGAAACTGGCGCTTCTGCAGCATAGAGAGGAGACACACACATACACACACAAACTTTTACATCTCACAGATATACATATGTATTATGCACAGTGGCAGCCTACCTAAAAAAAACAAAAAACATTTCTTCTTCTACGGCAGTGTTTAGTTTTAGTGTAACTACCCAAATAGCCACTAGATGGTACCATGGCACTACAGAGGGAACTTCACCTCCATTCGTGTTGGCACACATTTAAAGAACAACGTCCTTCTGCATCCAGTGCATGAACATTTATGCAGCTAAAATACTTTATTTAGTGATCATTTAGAAAGCTGAATGAACAACACGTGTATTGTATCAAACACTATAGGCAACATTTTCTCCTCTAATGTCTGGGGGGGTGGGGGGGGTTATTGAATTCAGTATTTTTAATCATTCTTTGAAAAGCTTCTTTATTTTTATGTTTTCAGCATCAACAAAGGAGGGTTTCCCTGCTAAGGGGAGGGGGGGGGGGGTCATGCTATGACTTTCCCAGAGTTTCTCAGTCTTGCTGAGGCACCCTAGGGACATGCCTCATTTAGTCTGGCTCCTTTCAAGGGCTTGACCTTGAGAGAAAACCAAAGCGACGCTACAACTTCGACATTTCTATCTAGTTAGCTGAGCAATGTCCCGACTTAGCTGTGCAACGCAAAGACATCCTCAGTCAGTTGTTTCTGTGTGTTTGCTGTATGCAAATACACTCTCTAAATTGCAGGCTGCTAATGGTTATATGAAATCTTTATTGTAATAGTAGATAATGCCTTAATGCAACACCATTAATATTGACGTAACATTTTGCTCTCTCTAATCTCATTTCTTTTTCATGTCAAATAACACACTTTGTTCCATCAGTTATTCTTCTTCTGTCTCCTGTGGATTTCCATCATCAGTCAATAATTTTGCTCATTGCTCTGTATTCCATCATTGTGGCTGTTTTGTGGGGGCTCTTTACCCAGATTAATTCTAGTCAGACCCATGCAGTTTCATTCTGACATGAATCACACCCTGTCACCAGATACCCGTCTTAATTAGCAGAAGCACGAAACAGAAGCTAGTGAAATAAATATCTGCATAAAGCTGATGAAATGCGTTGTGAGGTTTGATTCCCTGGGTTTCGCAGAGGTCCAATACAGCAGATTTATGTGCAAACTGTGTGGCTGAGAGGGCAGTTCTTCTCTGGGTGGGTTTAAACCTATAGGAGTGATGAATTGCTGCCTCAACCTCATTGATCATCGACTATCTGCTGAATGGCATCACTATTAAAGCTGACTTCTGATTCTTGAAAACAGGCATGAAGGCGGTAGAAGGTGAGGTGAATGCTGATGCAAAATACAAGAGTGCGTTTAATATAAACTCCTGGTCCTCTTGTTCCCCTGCTCAGCATATAGCTGACGCAGGCATCTACCTCCCCACAGATGCTTATTCAACATGTATTCAAATCTCTTGACTTGTTCAAATTTTTGTTTTACAACCACATTTCTAAAAAAAAAAAGCTCAAATACTATTAAATGTTACAAAGACATATCAAATGTTGCAAGCAGTGGTATTTTTTTTTATATCGCTGAATGGCACTTTTTAAGCGAATGGTTGATCACTGCATCTGCAAATATATGTTAAAACCATGAAAAGAAAAATCAATACAACAATACAACGTGGCTCTGGCTGCTAAAATAGCCTGCCTGCAGTCCAGACCTGTAACCCACTGAAAACATTTGGCACATTATGAAAAAAAAAAAAAAAAAAATGCAACAAAGGAAGCTGAAATCTGTTGAGCAGCTGAATCCTGTATCGGCCAAGAATCGGAACATTTTCTGCTTTCAAAACTGAAGCGATCGTCTCCTCGGTGCTCGCAGATGGTTGTTTTAAAAGAAAAGATGACGCAATGCTCTGATAAATATGCCCATGTACCCATTTGCTTAGATGTGTTGCTGGCAATTAAAATTAAAATTCAGCAAATATTAAATATAAATTAAAACTGATCACTTTCAACATTTGGCAGTTTGTCTCTGTGCTACTTTCAATTAAACACTCAGTTAAAGAGATTGCATTTTGTGTTTTTCTCCTTTTTCAAATGACTGATTAACATAATTAAACAAGCCTGGTTCACACCACTGTTTTATTAAGAGGCTCTTTGCATTAATATCATAAAAATACTTTTACTTTTATAGTATTTGCTACAATGGATAAACAAAAACATGTATGTTTATCTGATTGAGTAATCTCTTTTTATAACTATCAGCACAGCAATCAAGTGTTCATACTATGCTATAAAATGTTGCTTTTCCTCATGTTTTTCTGTTATTCTTGTCACTTTAAGTTAGTGAGTTTTAGTGACCAATAAACATCTTATTTGTTTCCTGTTATTCCACCAAAAACATTTCTAAGATTGTCATTTTAGACTCTATTAAGAAATTATGCATCAGCTTTATGTTCAGTTATCTTTCCAAAATGTTTCATCGTCGGCACTACAACAAAACGAGAGTACGCAGGTGCGCGCGCGCACACACACACACACACACACACACACACACACACACCTTCATTCTCAAACATCAGTTCTAACCCTCAGAGGCTTCTAAGCCGAGGAAACGCTGTAAACCTGTATGTTGACCTGCAATAACGGAAAACAGGAAACTGACACAGGACGCCTGAAGGTCGTGACCTTTACCGTGCACTTTCTGTCTTCCTGCTAATGCACTGGTGGAGGAGGAGGTAGTCCTGGGGTGCACTGTTGGACATGGAGTTATGGTGAGTGTGGCGTATAGGCACATCGAATGTGAAGAGCACTGGCTGGCTGGAGTGCACGGGGGCAGAGGATTTGCGTTCTCCGGTCAAAGGAGCCATTGAGCCGGTGACATCTGCTCCAACAGAACGAGGCCTATGCTGCAACCTGCCATCTGCAGAGAGGAGAAATTGGAATAATTGAGTATTTCACTTTCAATTTTCTATAGAATGAATAATCACCCCTTAGACGTTTCACTTTTTGTTGTCGACATCTTTGAACTAAAAGGGGAAAGGGTTCTAGGCCGTCAGGCTTCAGTTTATACTCGAATCAATAGAGAACGGGGATTATTCTCTGGGGAGAACATAAAATTGTATCCTCCTGCTTTTTGGGATGCGAGCAGTTGAACAGCACATGATCCAAATTATCCTTTTTGACCAAGGTCAATGTCCTTTTTTTTTTTTTCTTCTTATTTTTATTGGGCAACCTACTGTTTTGCACAGTGGGACTGTGTGAACAACATGATCTCACAGTCTTATTGCTTCTGTGTGACAGCCATGATATTTTCCACTGAAAGACTATAAAGAAAATCTGAGATGGGGATGCTGGAAATAGATTTGGGCAGGAGGCCAAAATGAGGAGGTACACACTGAGCAGGAGGAGTAGCGAGTAGGCAGCCTACTGATGCATCGACCTATGGTGCAGTGTGCAACACTAGCTGACAGGAGAAAGAGGGGGAAAAAAAATCTCAGCTACTGCTGACAGTAATCTCTCTCTCTCTCTCGCTGCACAGTAAATAAAAAAATTTGCATAAGCATGTTTAGGTAAGAACAATAAGAGTCTTTGCATCTTTTAATTATTACCTGAAAACAGTTTAGAACCTAAAGATACAAACAAGGAAGAGGAGAAAAAAAAAGAGAAATCTTTCCCCTATTTAGAAGCTGGAACAGGCCTTTACAAAGCAAGCTACGGGTCGAACTGCCCTTTAAGAAGAAGGCAACGTTTTGTGAGTCATAATGTGAGCTGAGAAACGGATACAAATGCAGTGTGTGAGCATGTGTGTGTGCATGTTGGACAGTTGGAGGGCGGGGGGGTTTTTCTGGAGTCCAGTTTGCCGAATGAGGTCACATCCATGCCCGAGGGGGGGGAAAGGGCTATGCTATGAGGTCTCCAAGCCAGTGGACACCAGCGAGATGCCCAGGCCCACAGCGACACGGGCGGGGACTCTCTCCAGCGATCCTCAATTACACCATTGTTCTGAGCAACTCCATTCTCCCTAGGCTGGTTAGGCATCATCTCCTTTCTCCACAAAAAGCTTTGTAAAAGCTTTCATCCAGTGCGGTGAGTACTAGGCCCATGAATATGGGTGGATATATTGATTTGTTGTTGAAAAATAGCCCCCACCCCCCTACCTCCACCCACCCAGAGCGGAGAGATGCACTGAAAAACACAAGCAGGCTCGATTACTTTGATACTGTGGAGACAACAGAACTTCAACTAAAGGGTAACACGTGATGGGGCGCAAGATAATGTTTTTCTCTGTGTTTCTAAAAGATTTTTGATTAACTGCACACGTCACTGTCAGAGCAACATGAAAGATGTCTGGTTCAGCGTTGCTGACTGCACAGCCTACATGGATCACTGACACTAATGGACCTAATGATGTATGTTACCACCGAAAAGCAATTCCAGCAACACAGAACAAAGAAACAGAGAGAAGAGCAGAAAATAAAAACACTGACATCTCCCTGCAGATCTTCCCTACGCGAGCTAATGGACTGGGACGCTCAGTGTAAGGTGGGAAAACGCTTATTTGCCAAAGTGACAGGTAAAATAGAAATACCACAGCTTACAAAGTAAAAGCAACGAAACCATGAGTGAAATTAAAATAAAGGCTAGTAGTGATTTTTTTTTCTTTTTCTAGTTTTAAGGCGGATTTCATTCCCCGAAGCAGTTTCTTTTCACTAAACATCAAAGACAGTTTTAAAAGACAAAGAGGTCTTTCCATGCTCGAAACAAATATCACATTATCAACAGCCATGCATTAACAGACCCTTTTGGTCGGTGAATGACACATGGCTATGCTGGGTCACAGAGCTCCTAAGTTCATGAGCAATTTTCTAATTATGTTCTATAATACATCACCTACTGTCTCATTGAGTCTGTGGCTATAATCTAATAGAAGCTGGCTGCTGCTCATAGGGCCAAAATTAGAACCACGCTGGATCGCTCGTGACAAGAAGGCCTTTGTAAAGTGCTCATTTCCTCTCAGTCCAGCCAGAATAAGACAAAGATATATGATAATTGAATATGTAAAAATAGAGAGCGCCGCTGACCTAAATTTACATTTAAATGTACACGAAGCAGTTGAATTTTTCAGCACCAACATTGCAACTGCAACCCTTAAACGCCACATGAAAGATAAGTTAGACTCTAAACACATCAAAACTATAAACGGTTCTATCAGAGATCGCACTTAAGAAAAAGATCTTGTGGCTCAAACCTCTGCAGCGAGCCCTGCAAATTAACCTCAGACACGTCAAGGGTCTAAACAAAGGCCTGGCAGTGGTCTTGGTGGTGATGAAGGTTGTGGTGTGTGTGTGTGTGTGTTGAGAAAAAGGGTGACACAATAGGTTTGACGTGTAAGTGCCCTTGAAAAAGAGGCCACGACTTTTGTACATTAATACAATAATTCATCCATTACACAAACCGTCCTGTACAGAGCTACATTACCTGCTGCCCAAACCGGGCCTGCCTGGCAGTCTAAAAAACAGCAGCGTGTCCCAGGAGGCTACGTATTGGGGTCCACTTGGATACGTGGTTGTTGAGGGTTTTCATGACAGTGATATAACTGGATGAAGAAGAAACTAGGTGGCTGCTGATATGGGTAACATCAGCGGAGAAAAGAGATGTTCACGCTTTGGGAGTGTGACATTCCAAAACGGAATTCTTACTGCACTAGTTTGTCTGAAAGGGAGAACGTTTCCCCCTCGAAAACAGTTCACCAGAGTATTAAGCAGCCCAAGCACACAGGAGCTGATCACATTACTCTCTGTGCCTGCTCCACATCATGTGAGCACCACCGTTTGACCCCACTGTAGCATCAGTTTTCCCTCAAAAACACTGCGCTGATCAATCACTTAAATGGCTCAGGCTATTCCAGGACAGTGAATTATAGAGTCTGGCTAAATTATAAAACAGAAACTAATTTTCAATGCCATGATCCATTACTGCAAGGCGATGGCTAGACATATAAATAGACTGTATATATAAGATGGACACAGCCACCAAACGTCACCCGTGGGTTTTTGGCCCCCTCTAGACTTCTGCAGAACTGGTTCTGCTTAAACAACATATACTTAATAAATAAATAATGTCATTTTTTACTAACTGCTAATTAGAAAAAGGCGTAGGCCTGAAATAAGCAGTTTCTAGCTAGCGTAGTTTTGAGCAGAATATTAATGCAGCAAAAATTACAGTGTGGCTCATGTGATTATTGCGATGAGTGTATGCATATGAATTTAGTTGTACAAGGATATCCTTGTACAAATGAATGAACCAGTGACACGTGGGGGGTGCACTTATGGAAAAGTTTCTTCGTAGTCAGCGAACCAATTTTTGCACTCTTCCACACTGAGAGCAGAGGAGGTTTCTGATCTTGTTATAGATTATCTACAATCTGTCGCACATTTATATCAAAACGTTTACACTTTAACGCACAGATTTTTTTTTCTTCATTATTTAAATGTAGTATTTGCACATGAAAATATTTTCCCTGACTGCTGTCAATGTGCACGTCATCACGATTTTACCGGGACAAAGAAAATGCAAATTGATTATGTTGGTTTCATGACTTTCACTCCTGCTTTCAATTTGCTGCAAACGAAATTCCTGTTTTGAAAGGGAGCGTTATGTCTTACCATTTCCTGTCACGGTTTAACTGACATTTCTTAGACATGGTCCGAACTGAAGGAAAAAAAACAAAAACAAATGTCCACTGCTTTCTTTAAGCCGGCTATTCCTGTTAAGTCTGCATTTCACAGAGTACAAATCTCTGCCGTTCTTTTTTAAGAAATGGGGAACTTTTGAGTAGATTTGAATATTCCCTCGACAGTTTCATTATTTTATTTTTTTTTTAAACTGGCCACACAAGATTCATTTTTAAGCTATACTGACAGTCATCCATCCATCCATTTACATTCATATCTAGATTTTTTTTCCTTTCATGGCTGTTACCATGCTCCCTTAAAAACAAAAAAACAAAAACTGGGTGTGATCATGTAAAAGATGAACCAAAAAAAGGACTGCTGACAAGAAACAAAAAAACCCCTCATCCCTAACTGGAGATTATCCTTGTCTCTGAGTTCAAACAGCCGACACAGAGCAGAACAAAGTGCATGATTGACGAGATGATGTTCCATTCATTAGATTGTGCTCGGGGGTGGGTCTCCCCGGGTGCAGGCACACGCCACACAACCAGCCATCAGTATCTGATAACAACATTGCTAATGCTCATCAACAAAAAAAAGAAGAAAAACATGCAACCTGGGAAGCGTCTCTGTAACGAAATCAGAGGTGAATCATTACTAATCAACACTGCAGTTTAGTTCGACAACAAAGTGGTGCCGGATGTCAATATTTGTTCAAAATTAAAATATTACCTATAATCTGTTTGTATTAATCTATTTAGCTGTTCAGTAAATACATCTATGCATCTTTGAGCATCCCAATCCTGCTGAAACTCTTCATTTTTAAACCAACACAAAGATCAGCCCACTTCTGTCATGATTTTGATGACGGGTGTGCACAACACACGTTCAAGTCTCTGGTTTTCAGAAATGATTCAGATGCTGCCGCTGATATTGTGGTTTGCACGGCAGTGGCAAACAGCAGAAAGCTGTCCTCAGACTGCTCTGTGGCAGCAGAAACCTGAGCTTCCAGAGCCTCATGGAGTCTCATTGTTTCAACAAAAATCAATGCAGATGAAGGGCACTTTGGGAGGGGATAAAGGCAGGCATGCATTTAGAGAGATATTAAGAAACCAAGTGAGAGGCAGGGAATGTGTATATATATGTATACACACATATATATATGAGCATGTATGTTTTTGGACTGCGGATTGTGGAAGGAAGCCAGGGTGCCCATGTAGGCACAGGAGAAGATGCAATCTGCACACAGACGGCCACAGCTGGCTGTTTTTTGTTTTTTTTAAACCCAGGCTCCATTTGCTGTGAGGCAACAGTGCTAACCACTGCATCGTTTTGCCGCTCAAGTGATATAAGATCATATTTTTAACTTTATTTATTGAGCTGCTTAGGTTCTGAGATATCAAGATTTATGTTAGCCTAGTGGAATTGCTATAAAATTTAAATAAAATCTAATTTGTGCTTCTCTGTGCGTCCAACTGAACAACAAAGTAACTACTTTTGACGGAAGGAACTATTTACAAACAACAACAGCGGCACCTCTGCCAAAGACATGTAAACAGTGATGTTATTTTACTACAGCAGACAAAAACATATATTTAACAAAACCTTAAATATATGAATAAACTAAAAAAAAAATGTTCCCACAGTTAAATTTGAAAGTAGGTGGTTTAAAGAAGGACAACACTCTCAGATAATTAGCACAACATGTTGGAACTGGCTGGAAAACGCGCGTGTGAGAAAGCGTGTGTATACGAAACAGAAACAGAAACACAAGGCGCATTGAAAAAAAAATGGGTGAATGAGAGGATTGTGTAACAATTAACTGTTAAGTGTAGCAATTGGCCTCCCTTCCTAATAGTTGTGACGTGAGCTGCAGCTTACTACAGGCAGATAAGGCCAACTCTGACTGACAAAAGGTAACTTCAGGTCAAGGTGCGGGAAAAACAGATCCTGCCAAAAATACCAACAAAATAAACAGAAACACTTCAGCACTCCTTTAGACAAACAACTCATTTCTAGCTAAGACTATTAATTATGCTCATGATGATTTTAGACTTCACATTGACAACAGCTGCAAAAACAAGCTGCACACAGAAGCTAATATTAGGTTCTTGCTGTTATTGAAAAGCAATAGTTATCGATGTGGAAGCTGATGTAATCAAGTCTGATTAACCCTCTGTGTAAAAAAAAAAACTTGTTATCAACAATAATTTGGCATTAGTGTTTTTATGTCTCTGTCAGAATATCAAATTTCCATAAGAGGAAGAAGCTTTTTATTTTTTCCAGCCTAGCTTGTTTTCTTTCAAAAAGGGAATTCCCAGTCTGTTAGATGACACACTCACATCAGTGCTGCAGCTGCCCGCTAAGAGGAAAATCCACAAAACATCTTTACAGCTAAAAAGATGTTCATCGTGTTTTATTTTCTGTTAGCTTCAATAAGCATCCACATATCCAGGACCCCCCCCCCCCCTCGTGAAAATATGATCACGAAACACACACAAGTCAGAGATTCTGCAACTGATAAAAATTTCAGTGACAAACAGTTGATGTGTTGCTGGTGCAAAGTCCCGGCTCACACCCACCAGTGCTTGTGCGTTCATGGGCGATCGAGATCAGTGAGGTTCCCGGAGAAATACCGATGCAGGCAGGAGGTCACCCGGCTGCATGGTTGCTGCGCTCCCTTCGTCCCCTACGCTTCTCTTACCAACACACATTTGCTCCGTGATCTTCTGCATACAGCCCATCACTGACAGGTGGTTTCTGCCAGCTGGAATGTGCAAAAAGAACTGCAGCTTGTTCTTATTTTACTCATAAATGTATCCTGCAACACAAATGATTGGTGGGTTATTTGTTTGGTTGATTGTCTGAAAAATATCAACAGCTATATCAACATCTTTTTTTTTTTGACTAGAAGCACTGGCACTTCTGTCGGCAGTCGATTATCTGTGGTTTATAAAAGCCCAGCTGGGGTCACTAATGGCGGTGCTACTTTCGACTGCTGCCTTATTCACAAGGGGTTGCTGCAGTGGGTATCGCCGCATGTTTGTTTGTGTATACCACTACACTGTGGAGCCACTGGGGGTCCCAAATAGTACTGCAGTACATAAAAGAAATATACTGCTTTATTTTTCTAGTTCCAGTAGGAACTGCTTACTATGTTACTTTTGCATTACTGCATGCATTATTCACACAAACACAGTTTCATGCATAATTAACTATTTGTGAAGGTTTCTGACCATTTTACAATAAGGTTTATATTTATCCATCACCACTCAGCATTTCACAGAAACATGTTGTGGTGGCAGTGGTTATACTGGGCAACATTTCCTACTCAGACGCTGTGAGACAAAATGTGCTCACAGCACTGCTGAGCTTTTCTCAGCATCTGCCCTTTGCACAATTTGCACTTTACTGTTACATTCTTATAATTTCAAAGTAATGTGCATATCGCCACCGTTCCAGAGCCGTGGGCCGCACCGCTATTCTCGATGCTTCGTGCTCTTGCATGATCTCAGGTCAGCCAACTGTTGCTTAAGCATGTATGAGAAGGTGCATTTGATGACCCCCACCCCCGGCCGATATGCAGATGGATGAAGGACTAAAGTAATAACTTTGCTCTCTTATTTGAAAATGTAACATGATTAGTAATTTTAGGAATAGTAATCTGGTGCATCACTTGGTTACGATGCACAAAAGTAACGTCTCAGTGGTGCATCACTGATTTGGATTAATGCGATACAGAAAACAAGTTTAAAGTAAACTTTAAACAGAAAAAGTTAAGATAACAGATTTGCAGAAACTGTAAAACCCTTTAAGGTAAATTTAGGATTTTGCGCTGTCAGTCGGAACAGTCGGAAATACCGATTCGACACTAGCAAACTTTACAGTGGGTGAAGATGAGCATTTATTCTCACTGAGACACTGAAAACAGCCTGACAGCAAACAAGGCAGCAGACAGGAGCTCTTACCAGGAAGGGAAGGATGGATCGCTATGAAAGTCAACAACTTACTCCTTGGAAAACTCTGACCTACACAAGAAACTCTTATGTAAAGCTGGTTTTACTAGGAAGTTAAATATTACGTAGACTGATCTCAAGATGTGTGTGGTGATAAAACCTGGTGTTTAGTAACAGATGGGAACAAGACCAGGATGATGTGTGTGTGTGTGTTTGTGTGTGTGTGTGTGTGCGTGTGTGTGTGTGTGGGGGGGGGAGGGGGTGTAATATGAATGTTAATGTTACAAAAAAACATTGCACATAGCTGTGGCAGGTTTTTTGTAATGCCTCCTGCTTGCCCCTCCCATGAAGTCATCGTGTATCGTGTATATCAGTTTTTTCTGTAACCACAGCAACCCTCTGAAGCACCATCAACTGTGAGACATCGGGGTAGCCGCTAACAGTAAGCTGTAGCCACATGTGGTTTCCAATAGTCTGAGTGGCCTTATTACATGTAAATATGGCCAAAAAAAAGGAACACACTAGACTTTAACTTATGTAAATTGTTATTTTGTCAGTCAGTTTCTTTGTCTTAATAACTTTACTTTGGTTCACAGTAAAAGCTGGTTTACATTCATCTAAATTGGCAGCTTTTATTTCACTATTTCAGGCACGTATAGTTGTTTGTCATCAAGTACTGTTGTGGAGACAAGCCAGAAGTGTCAGTGTACCAAAAGAGATTTAATGAAGTCAGCTTTTTTTTTTTTTTGCTTGTTGTTGCCAAAACTACCAGCCCATGTAACACTAAACTGAATTCACATCACTAACCGAAATATCCGGTGTTGGCTCACACAAACATGGTCACTTCAGAAACAGACGACCAGAACTCGCAACAGCAATGGGCCACAATGCAAATGCAAAGCTTCAAAACCGGAGCTCACAAACAAAAAAAGGGGCGACGTCACGGTAGCTGCGTCCAATTTTTTTTCAACATGACACATACACAAGAATTATTTTTTTTTTAAGTAAGATTTCGCCCACAAAAATGTTCCTGCCCATCTCCAGCATTAAAACACTTGAAGTGCTTATTAGCTCCAGTTTGAAATGCTAATTAAAATCGGTCAGTTTGTTTGAAGATTAAAACCCTCCAGCGCAAATGATACGAGGAATCAAGATTCCTTCAAGTGGCTTTTCTGAGAACTGACTTACACAAATAAGGGTGTCACATTATTTATTTTTTTTAAACTGTTGCCATTAATGTACAAAAATGGAATCTGATATTCACAGTTTCTGACCAAATTCCTGCAAATAGAGTGAAACAGTTACTTTCCTGAGAAAAGGCTGAAGTAATGTTTACACTGTACTTAGTAACACAGTTGTGATGACATAAGTGCCCCCCCCCAACCCATTTCCTAAGCCTCACCCTGCTGGCTATAGTTGATACAATTTCAAATTAATCACAGGACCTTGCTGATTACTGAACGTGGACCAATGGGATCTCCACATGATGAGGATTATTACACTCTCCACAGCTGTTTTTTATTCCACACCTGGTCATATTGCATGTTACAGATGATCAGCCATGTGCACAAAGATTAACGTCCACCAGCTGCCACATGGCGGGAAAACAACAGCAAGAATGTAATCTGGATGGATGAGAATACGAATAAAAGAACTATTTTTTTCCACAAACTATGACGATCTATGAAGGTAGCATCTATGAATTGTTATTTGTAAACACAATCTCACGCACAGATAATACACAGTAAAAATATGAGTCGATTTATTTGACAGAAACGTTTCTGTCATTGCAATTTCGTGGTTACACTTCTGTTGACTTTTTGAAAAAACGAAGATAGTAATTTTTTCAAATAATGTGCAAAAATACAGGAGGTATTCATATAGGGCAGGTTACTGCATTTTGCTTTCTAAAACAATAAAACATAAAATATTATACTGTACATACTGTTAGATTATTATATTGTTTATTTATTAAAAGCATATTTTCAAACTTATTTTCACTGGAACAGAGAAAAGTAGAAAATCTCCTTAATTGACTTTCATTTATATATATATATATATATATATATATATGTCAGGGCTACATCAATTATCTACTGCACCAGCTATAAATGCATTTGAGTAATAATAAGCAGTTTAATGTGTTGCCTAACACAAAAGAGGATGTATAGCAACACAGAGAAAGAGATTTCTTTAACTGAATTAAAGATGAAGAAAGATGACCAGAAGCAGAGGCTGATGGAGGAGCACCTGTTCCTGTGTTCCCTACCGTGGCTGTCGTCCGACTGGTTGAAACCGCACAGGTGGCAGATGGAGCGGACCCACTTGTTCATCTCTTCCTCAGTCTCAGCTACAAGATAGAAAGTGCGGTCTACAGTCTTGATGTCAAACACATAGCTGTCCTGGAACTCCTTCCTCTTAAAGGTCAGGCCCGCATCGACCTGTTCACAGCACTGCAGGTCGATCACGCGAATGGGCTTCTTAGAGTGATCGTTCTTGTAGTACTCCAGAACATCAGGGTCACCACTCATGCGACCGCTGCGAAGTATAAACCAGCGTTTCTTCCATGCCTGGAAATGAGATTGAAAATGTAAGAAGACGAGTCCAGAACAAAACAAAAACACCGATCCAGTCGCACCATATAAGTTTTATTCTAAAAAAAATATGTATGCAATTTAATCAGTCTGCATTCAGTCTACAACTATTTTTCAATTATACAGACCAAGTGTGATTTCTTGCTATACACACACACACACACACACAATATAAAATTGGACGTCACTTATGGTATAAACTGTTGCTCAAAAAAGAAAAAAGTCTGCCTATTTGAGCACACATGTGGTTGCACGTGGTTTGTATGTGTGTTAGAGAGTGGAGGGTGAGGGGGCAGCAGGTGTTTGCTCTCTCCCAACGTATTTCCTGTGCCGATATCCCTCCTTAAGCTAAGGCAAGCAGCACTCCTCCACAACAGCTTCATTTAAAGGCTGCAGCCTCCTACCGCTTCAAAAACTGGTGAGTGACACTCCTCTAGTCCAATCAAAATGAAGCCACTTCTGCAAACGCTCGTGCCACCAAATTTTTGTCTAAGCTGAAATAAGCAGCCTTCAGCGTAACCACGTGAAAAGCAGCAGAAGTTAAATCTTTGAGAGAACTACAATGTCACATGTTTCACACCGTTAACATTGTTGTCAAATGGAAAAGAGTAAAGGAAGAACGATGGCCTTCAGCACAACAGTTCAATGCAGTTTTCCAGTGGCCGTCTAAAGGGACTCTGTGTTCTCTGTGTTCAGAAACAAAAGAGGAAGATAGACCGGGAAGGGGGAGTAAAGGAGGGTTGGGGAGAGCAGGGGGGGACTTTTGGACATGTGCCAATGATGCACTTCCGCTAGGCCACGTCTCACATGCAGGCTGCTGACACACAGGATCCTGCAGGCCCCCTCTCTCCATCAACACAGACACTGCCGCAAGGCTAACACCTCCCCCAAACACACACACACACACACACACACAGGGCAGAAAAATGGATTGTACCGATGTCTCCAGTGCCTTTCAGAGTGATTCCTAACAGAAAATAAGTATGATAAATTTTTTATTTAAAGAGACCATTACTTCTGTGACGCAGACGTCAAATTAACGGCGTTGGAAAGAGCTGCGTTCATTTCAGCGCTCTGCTGCTGCGCATACGTCACACTGTTGCAGCTCATTAGGACACAGTGGACACATGCTATGATACCTTTAACTTGCCTAAGAAGATAAACAAGCCTCAATGCCAAGATTTTCATCTCCCAGATGGAAGAGACCTCCTACACTGTGGATGGCAAATAAAAATAAGGAATGCATATTGCTGACTGGAGAAATCGAGAAAGATGAAAGAATAGAGGTATGGATAAAAAAAACATGATAATCCTTCTCGACTTCTCTGAGAGGTGCTAAACCCGGCTGCCTGCTCTTGACGCTGTTTAGTGCCTTTAGCCAAAAAGATCAGGTGCTGAAGAAGAAGTGTGCACACAAAGAGAAAAAAAAATACACAGAGCACAGCAAAAACTGCATGTAGAAGACGACAACCAGTGCAGCTGCTTTGATCGCTCCACTCCAACTCACTGAAAGCAAGGCAGAGTCAGGTATGGGAGCACCCTGTGTTTGAGGCAACAGACGATGACTGATGTATGTCATTCTATCTGTAAACACGACAGCTTGAAAAGTTCCCAATTAACTCTGATAAAACTTTGTAGGGGTGAAGAGCGAGGTCATGTTAACAATACATTAAAATGTGCCTTAAATGCACCGAGGACTTCAAGGTCAACTTCATGATTTATTGGAAGAGTCTTTAACTTATTCAAAGATTCAAAGAGACCCCGAAAACCAAAGTGGAAAAAGTGATGCTGCAGGTTAGTCCACTGACATGCACCAGGAGGAACCCAGGACCCCCTGCATCAGTCCAGGGTCTGACTGTGGGACCAAGGATTTCATCCTGATACCTGATAGCAGTCAGGGTGCCGTTGCCTAGCCTGTAGAGGTCTGTGCGTCCCTTCATGGATATGCCTTCCCAACCCATCACTGACCCACCAGCAAACTGGTCATGCTGAACGATGCTCACGCATGACATTCTCCACGGCTTCTCCAGACCCTGACATGTCGGTCACATGTGCTCAAGGTGAACCTGCACTCGTGTGTGAAGCGCAGGGTACAAGTGGTGGACCTGCCAATTCTAGCATCCATCTGTCTAGCTCTCCTAGAGGAACTGTCTCCTGGAATCTCCTCCATGCTCTGAGACTGAGACTGAGCAAACCTTCTGGCAATGACACGCACTGATGGGCCATCCTGGATATTGAGCAGCGTTTATCGAAATGGGTTTCAACAGGGCAAATACCAAGAGGCTGAACCTTGCACTTGTTTTTACTGCACAACAAACTTAAAAGTATGTAAATACTGCCGTCTCTGCACTCTCAGCGCTTCTTGTCCTCCTTATGTTGTCCTGAAATACACTGAAATACACAATGTAGCTGCTACTGCGAAACCAGTTCCACAGCAAAAAAAATCTTTGCAATGGCTAACGTTAGATAAATGCTGAAGCCGATGTAACGTAACTAATATTATAACTCGTAGTAACATTAGTAATTTTATTCTGTGTCCTGGCAACAAAATAACATTAATACTTTAAGTAAATGGTTTTCCACCACCGGAGTTTTATTTGAAGCACATCTGATAATATTAATCATTTCGTTTGGTATCAAATTGGGTACCGAGAATTGTGTAATTGCACAGGTACTGGTACCACCTACTAAATTATTGGTATCATAACATCCCTAGAGCATAGTCTTAACTCCTATATTTGCTAAAACTCTCAAATGCATCTCCTGGAATCGCTGTTTTCTGTAACAATTAATTGCTACGAGCTGTTCGCAGAAAGTCATGTAATAACTAACGCAGTATAATTACCTTTTTTTTTTCCTGAGACAAGCGCCATCATACCAAGGGTTATTTTGATATGTTACCAGTTCTGTTGAACACATTTTTTTTCTTTTTTCCAGGAAGTGAAGATCATTATCTTATATTTGGTGTTTAGCTGAAGTCCTCCTGAGGCACTGGGTTGCAATACTTTCTTTTTATTTTCTTTCAGACCGATAAATCGATAAAAGCTGTAGCCAGTGTGATGTTAATAGCATTGGTAGTAAAGCTGAGCCGCTGTGTAGATCATACCACTAACCTCAGTCTCAGGAAGCAGAAAAAAAAAACACTGAACAAAGTAATATTTCAATCAGCACCATCTCAGTGAGTTGTGTAGTTGTGAAATATGTATCAGTTCATTTCTTGCTATGAGAGGTTGCACTGCATGTTTACTGATACTCATTATAAGGGTAAAGGGTGAGAAAAAAAAACAATCTGCAGTTACACGCCACAAATTTCCACCTAAATGTTAGAAATACAGGGGAGTCATCACTCTCCTCCACGAGAACGCAAGCAAAGCACCATTTAAAACAAACAAACAAACAAAATCAGCTGCATTCAGAAGGGGAAGAAGAAAAAAAAAATCACTATAACCCCATTTAAACATTTTTGCCTTTTCTGGAAGGAGAGAGTGTCACGTTACCGAGACCTGGAGAACTGCCCAGTTTCAAAAGGTCAGAGCAACCCAGCTGGGTTATTCCTGCTATCTTTCAGCTGCAACTAGCGCATTAACCGAGGACAGCTCTCAACCACGGAGTGGTTAAAGTAAAACTTTATACTAAAAAGAACATTATTACATTATTGAGAAATACAGCTGTTGCCTAAGAACAAATCACAGCTTGAGTCAGATAAAGAGGAAGACTAAATACAACCCTGTAACACGTCACGCTGAGCTTCTCATGAAATGCAACGTTACTTTAATAACTCAGCTGGCAGTGCAGCCTCTTCTCCAGTGAACTGAATCATAAGGGAGTAAGACACAGCAAAATGAGCAAACCCACCCACTGCTTGTACTACAGAGCATGTCTAAGCACATCAATCACTGTGTAAGCAGTGGG
>VUQJ01017141.1:3891-15130 GCA_015108635.1 Andinoacara biseriatus | reverse complement strand
TATTGGTTTTACACACACACACACACACACACACACACACACACACACACACACACACACACACACACACAAAAGATCAGCCTATGGACACATCTTAAAGCTCGTGCTTTGCTGTCACGTGTATGTCGGTCCCTGTATTGAGATCTGTGTCAATTGGTTTGAGAGGGAAAATTGTGTGTTGGGACTCTGGAGGGATAATCTTTTGTTGATATTTGGATTTGTTTTTTTTGTTTTTTTTTCAGAGGTCATTTTATCGCCAAAACAAGGGTCAGATGGAGGTTGTCTCCTTTTTCTGCTCCGTAATCTGCTCCATCCCACAGCTGTGGTTCTGCTTCTATCTGTGTGAAGTGCACAGAAAAAAAAGGGCACAGAGAGGCCGACAGAGAGGGCCATGGTGTTGTGTAACACCCAAGATGCTGGGAAACCCTGCAAGCAAATGAGTCACTTTTGCAGTGATGAATGTTGACAGTGGAGCACAAATGTGAACTCAGGCAGCAACTGTTTACTTGTACATCATTTGCACAACAATACACAAGGCTATGATAGTTATGTACGCTGCTTTTTGGATGTACTTTAGCTTTTCTTAACAAACTGACAGTGGGCAGGAGAGGTAATTCAAAAATGAAAGCTCCAGAGGCTTCAAACCTGCAATCATTGCTACTTACTACACAACAGAGGAATCGCAAGATGCACACACTGACACATACACACCCAGTGTAGGGAAGCCATTGCCTTAGGTGATACGCTTCTGAAAACCGCACTGGCTTGTACAGCCAGAGGCCAATGGCCACAAAATGAATTTCACGGTAAAGGAGCAAAGCATTTTTGGGAAGACTTCCAAATGTTGGGAAAATGTATTTTATATCTGTCAACTTAGGCAAACTGTGTCACCACTCGCAGAAGCTGGGTCACTTGTAATCCCAAATATCTCCACACACTCAGCGAGAACCATCACTGGTCATTAAGTTCAGGACTTGCTTGGAAAATATGTGTTTTTTAGCAGGTTAGTGAAACTACATGTAGAATAGGTAGATTCTGTAATTCTGAAGTATTAATCCATCATTTGAGTCTCCTTTTTCTAACACTTTGACAAACAGATGAAAGCACTTTAAAACTGGCTGTTTTTGAGATGATCCTTGGTAATCAATCTAAAGCAAGTCACTGGTCACGATTTTGTGGCGCATTTGTTAGTTTTGTTTTACATTGTCCTCAGCATCTGTGTTTAAGAGAAATAGAGTACAGTAATGTGAAAATGAAAGTTCCCACGGAATTCTATATTCTGTGGAAAAACTAAGTGCACCCTTACTGCTTCCATAGCAATTAAGGGTAAGCAGCAGCCAGGAACTGCTAAACAAATGCACTCACCAGGTCATGTTTGCAAATGAGAACTGGTTCTCAAAAATTCTACCTGGTAAAATAAAGTTGTAAAAAACAAAACAATCCAACAGTCAGTGTGAGCACCTCTATAAAGGAACAATTTTTTGGCAGTTTGCTGTTCTGGAGCATTCAATCCCACAAATCTTCCCAGGAGTGGACATCCCAGCAAATTCACCACAAGGTCCGTGCAATGCTCAAACTGCAAAAAAACAAAAAAAAAAACAATAGCTACATCTCAGATTCTACAGGCCTCAGTTAGCATGTTAAATGTTAAAGTTCATAACAGAACAATTAGAAAAAGACTGAACAAGTAGGGATTCTTTGGAAGGGTTGCCAGGGGAACGCCTCTTCTCTCATGGCATGGAAGCATGACTCAAGTTTGAAAAGTTACATCTGAACAAACTTCTGGAACAATGTTCTTTGGGTAAACAAGACAAAAGTTGGGATGTTTTGAGAAAACCAAACACAGCATATGAGGGACCTTAAGAGAGCTGTGCATAAAAGAATGCCTGCAAACCTCAATGAACTGAAGTATATTGTAAAGAAGAGTGTGCATAAACTAATGTGAAAGACTGAGAGTCATACAGAAAAGAGTTACTTCAAGTTATTGCTGCTAAAGGTGGTTCTACAAGCTCTTGAGTCATGGGGTGTACTTATTTTCACAGGAGTGCACAGAGTCGTGTAAAAACTTCTTCTTCTTCTTTTTTTTTAAAATATGAGTGTGTGTATTTGTATAGCAAAGTGCAGGGAATAGAAACTGAACTGAAAACTAAGCTCTGCTGGGGATCTTTAGGATTGAAAACAGACATTAAAGAGTCAGGTTCCTCCAGTCAGCCTGTTTTACCACAGACAGGAGACCACTTTCAGCCTATGAGGCAAACTTGGCTAAGACAGTAAGTGTTGTATTAGTAAGAAATATAATCAAAAATTAAGTTACTAATGAATTTTAGATGAAACAGAAAATGGTTTCTGTTGTGTTAATGATTCAAGAAACGGATGTCTTCATCTTAAATCAGTTTGCATCCATGATCTACATCCATTGTTCCTCACTACTGCATGACTACTGTATTGACAGCTACAAACAATATTATTAAATGTTATTCAATCCAATTGAAACCGTATGTGAGTGAAAACAATTTTGAGGAAATTGAATGAGTCACTCCATTTGCTGCCCGCATGCCACAGCAATGTTAATATATTCCAAATGTACTTCTTTCCCCACCAGTTTCATACAGCTCACACATGACTGAGCACTCAATCTGCCACAGTCCTGGAGAGGACTGCTTTCCTCCGCTGAGTGATGCTTTTCATTAAACTCTACAGGAACCTTGTCGCCTGCCTGTCGGGCCAGTCTATATCCAGGTCATCAATAATGATTTCAACAATGCCAGTGCGTTGCTATTTGGTTGTGTTTGGGGATCGTCTGTGCAGCCGAACCTCAGAGAATGTGGTTAGAAATGCTCGTCGTTTGAACACATCTTTCAGCTGATCTTACTAACATGCTCACAGCAGTTTCATATCACAAAAATATCTGACTGTGCATGGAATTATGCTTCATTTTTGAGGCAGTAGTGACAGACACCAGGTTTGCATTGTGGATTTCAGTTAATATTAACATGGGGTATTATATAGTTATGTATCCACAACAACACAATTATGATAACAATTTGCTACTTTTAAGTTTAAACAGGAAACTGTTAGCTGGGATTAATTTGTTTCAATGCACTTTATGACTCAACACTGCATTATGATAGATGCCAGTTTGTGCATGTAAATGGAAAATCTTCTTCATACATGGAAGTTAGTCAGTGAGTTCCACAGGGCTATGTCCTGGTGCCAATACTTCTTACATTGTACATGCTTCCCTTAGGAAATATTATTAGAAAACACTTACTGAGATGACATGATTTTGTCCTCCAACCGCATGGTGAGGAATCTTGGAATCTCCTTTGACCAGAATATGTCCTTAAGCATACACATTAAACAAATATGTAGGACTGATTTCTTTTATCTGCATGATATCTCTAACATCCTGTCTGTGAATGATGTTGATTATTATTGTTACTTATTATATTATTTGTTACTATCAGGTTGTCTTTCAGCTGATCCAAAACGCTGCAGCTAGAGTACTGACATGGACTAGAAAGAGAGAGCATATTTCTCCCATATTGGCTTCTCTTCATTGGCTTCCTCTTAGATCCAGAATTGAATTTAAAATCCTTATTGTCACATACAAGGTCTTGAATAATCAGGCCCCACCTTATCTTAAAGACCTTATTGTACTATATCACCCCAACAAAGCACTTCGCTCTCAGACTGCTGCCCTACAAGGGTATTTCAGAGTAGAATGGGAGGCAGAGCCATCAACTTTCAAGCCCCTCTTCTGTGAAACCAGCTCCCAGTTTGGATTCAGGAGACAGACCTCCTCTCTATTTTTAAGATTAGGCTTAAAACTTTCCTTTTTGATCAAGCTTATAGTTAGGGCTGGATCAGGTGACCCTGAACCCTCCCTTAGTTACGCTGTAATAGGCTCAAGGTGCTGGGGCCTTTCCACAGAGCAATTCTTCTCCACTCACCTCTTTTCACTCCCTGGGTGTTTATATACCACTGCAACATGTCATTTAATTGTTCTTCTCTCTCCCACAGTGTGTGTTTTGTCTGTGCTTTTTCTCCTCTTTCCTCTGACCCGCTAACTGGTTGCAGTAGATGGCTGCCACTTCCTGAGCCTGGTTCTGCCAAAGATTTCTTCCTGTTAAAAAGTTTGTCTTTCCCACTGTTGCCAAGTTCTGGCTCAAGGGTTGTCTAAATCTTGGGGTTTTCTCTCCAGCAGTGTAGGGTCTTTACCTTACAATATAAAGAGCCTTGAGGCGACTGTTGTTGTAATTTGTTGTGACTTACTTGAACTGAATGAATGACCGCATAGACATTTTGGTTTTGTCAGTGATTTGGTTGTACATTTCTTCTCTACCTTTTTGAGTTACCTGTCTCCTGCTCCAGTCCCACCTGGTTTGAGTAAAAGGGAAGGCCGAGGGTAGAGCTGGTTGAAATGCAGAAGCCACCAAAATGGACTAAACCATCTGCTGCTATCCTCTCTGTTGTTTCCCCATTTGCATTTGCATTAAAAATTATTTCCTCAGCTAGCATGTAGTTTCAGTTCTTCTATTTGGTTAGGTCAGTTTGTTGAGTTTATGCCTTGTTTTGCTAAGCAGTATTTTTTGAGTAGCGCTTGTGGCCTCCTTTATGGGCCCACTTATTCCTTAAACTAGCACATTTTCATGGTTCTGTATTTATTTATTTTTTTGATACAATAAACACACACTTTTTTAATGTGCACCTGTGACCATATGTGCATTGACTGCTTGTTCCCTTACAATAATAAACACTGATTTTTTTCTTTTTAAAGCCCTTTCTCAAATGAAAAAAGAGCATGTTTGGCTTACTGCCTTATTACTTATTCCCTTATTCCCTTCCTCACTGAGCAAAAAGAGCTTTGTACAAAATTTGATATGGAAGAGCTCCTAGATTTGTTTGATAAAGGGAGACTTTTTACATAGTTATGATGTGGAAATGTGAAACCTCTGGTGCATGTGCACTTACAATGTACTAGTCCATTAAATGAATCTCACCTGCAGAGGCTAAAGTTTAGAAATGAAAAAATATTTGCTTCTTTTTCCTTTCTTTTTTTTTGTTATTTGGATATATATCAGAATTAAAAATTTGCTGTGGAAAAATATATCAAACTCAAATGATTACAGTAGTGTAATATTTTATATTTCATATTAAGTTTCAGTTTTTGGTTCAGCTATATGCACAACTGGACTCCTTGGCTTCGAAAACATTCGCCACTGTAAAGTACATTTTTTATGAGCATGAATGGGGTTAAATTTAGCTTCAATGCGTCTCATTTAAAAAGCAGAACATGGAATCACAGACCAAAATCTGTGGAGGACAACATGGCAAGTATTATAGTCAGTATAATTTATTGCATCAACTGGATGTCGCTGCCACCTTGTGGATGGAAAATGGTTTTACATCCATCGTTTTCATATAAAATGCTTACACAAGCAAAGTTGGACCTGAAACCTGGTTTCCAGCTATAAAACTGAGGCACCAAAGAATACAATTTCTATTCTGTTCTTATTTAATTTTGGACACAGATTTTTATTCAATTTGTTGTGATTCATCCTCCAATTTATATTTCCCAGACTCAGGGCACGACTAAACAGGATATTACATCAGTGTCATCTCACATCAAGCGACCAATCCTAAACAGTACCACAGCCCATCACTTGGATTTAAGACTTGGAATACCTGATATTTAGGAATGTTGCAGGAGTCCGTCTTTCTCTAAATGTTTTATGATGGAGCCAGAGGGACGAACGGAGCAGGCTCAGTGGAAACTGTTGCTCAATGCACCTCTCTTAAACTAAATTTATACTCCTCATAAAATGTTCCCAAAATGTTTTTGGCAAAGTTTTCTCATCTCAAATCCAATAAAGTATTAAACAGTACATACATGTTGCTGTTACATCATCGTAATGTTTTATTTATTTATGACAGAACAGTCTCTATTAAAGTCATCTGTGTACCTAGTGGTTTGTAAATTCAACACATAAACTGGTAAAAGCCGTCCCAGGGACTGGCTGACTAAAAATAGTCCCTTTCCACTTTCTCTTCTGTATTAGCTCTCCTCATCAGTGCACCTTCTCAATCCCTCATAACAGCTGTTCTTTCTTCTTCGCCTTTAAAGAGGGTTTTCAAAGGTATGAAAACTGACAGTTAACACACCGTTTACATTTGCTTATCCACAGTATTGAAAAAAAACCCAACAAGACCAAGAATCTCACCTGCACAGGTGCATCTCCTTTCTTCCTCAACTACCTGCCAGACTTGTCAGCTTCGGCCCCACACGTAAAGATTTATGTTTTTCTAAAGAGGATTACTTTTGCTCATAATTTCTTTAGCATTTGAAAAATAAGTTTTACTTTCAATAAAGCCTTTGTTCAATAAAAGAAATAAACAATTTCTCTTTTATTACCCTTAACAGTCATTGCACCTAACGCCTGTGTAATGCACTTACGTACTGACATTGCCGTACCGTGAACATCCCATACCGCGGTAAACCTTATTTCTCAAACATCATGTGTTTGTTAAAAGCAGCAGGGCACCAAACCCAGTGAGCCCTGTTACATCTCCCCTACTTTATAATCCATAAGAGAAATAAATTAAGGCAGTTTGGTCCAGGAGGGTCGAACACAGGCAGTTTATCAGGACCTGATTGGCCTTTTTGCTGCAGGGTGCCTTTGCACTAAGACTTCCAGCGGTCAAGAAGACGTGCACCCAGAAGACTCCATGTCGCTCGCGTCTTGCTCGGATGTCAGCAGCATTGTACTCTTACTCTAAGTACCTTTGGTGTGCTTCCTCGTGTGCATCAGGTTGGTGGGGTTACCTTTTGCTGGAGGAACGAACCTGGTGTCTCATCCAGCTTGTTGGAGCTAAAGAATGAAAGTGGGAAGAAGATAAACAGATGTTTCCTTTATGAGCTCTTCCATCAAGCTCATAAGCACAGGTTGGCTACTTACAGCGTGATTGTCCTGGATGCCTGGGGTTACTAGCACTGCTACCAAAAGAAGACTGGAAGTTATGGATGGTCTCTTGAAGGATCTGCCTCTCTCGGCCCTGATGACAGACAACAGCAACCTCTTTCAGACAGAAATATTGTGCATACAGACAGAGAGAACACAGAAAATACATTGCTGAAAGCAACTGTGAAATACATAACCATGTGGAACCAAAGGTACCTTTCCAGCATTGAGCTCTGATATGGCAGCCAAGATCTGCTGCCTGGGTCCATCTGTTTTAATGCCCAGCTCCTTCAGGTCTCCATCTGTTAAAGTCAGGAATGCTTCCATATCCACCTAGAGGAATAGAAAAGAAATAGAAAGAAAAAAAAAGTTATGAAATGTAGTATAACACAAATTAAAAACATCATAGAGTCTTTTCCAGGAATACAATTTAGTGATGCATTTATGGGCATTAAGGTTGAAAATGCGTGATTAAAAACCTAAGGCAGAAAAGATGAAGTACCTCTTGTTCCTCGAATATAGGCTGGTATTTCTCAAGGGACAGTTTCTTCAAAATACTAGACAGCTCGTCTGAAAAAGGAAAAGTACAATATGAAACTGATAACACTCATACTTCAAAGCACAGAACCTATGCACAACGATGACTTGGGCTTCTGCTGAATAAAATCTGCCGTCACCTTCATCTGTGATGGTTCCACTGCTGGAACCTCCGCTGCTCTTGGAGCGTGGATGAGATGATGCTGAGGACAGAGAGTCTCCTGGTATGGGGGGAATCTTGGGTGTTGGGGAAGGAGAAGGTGTTAGGGTGGGCGATGTGCTCTTGGACGTAGATGAATTTCCTGACTGAGGTCTCTTTTTCAAATCCTTCTACAAAGAAGGACAATAGCGGGTGGACAGTAGCACCAGATGAATGGCATGAACAGAAGCACTTGTTCAATTCAATTTTACACAATTATGAAAGTCATGAGGGTAAATATGTTCAAGAAGACATTAAGAGTTACTGTCAAAGAAAACCTGTTAAAGAAAGTTGCAGCTCAGAAAGCAGTTACAGAAAGAAAAGTTGAGACCTTTCTGGAATGGATGTCGGAGGCAACAAGGCTGGGATGGGAGTGAATGTCAGGAAGGCTGATATCAGGCAGGGGAAGACCAGGTGCTGAAACCAGTGGGGGGGCTTGACTCGGAGTCTGGCTGTGCTGTTTCTCTGGGGCTTGGGCCTTTACTTCTATAAGGCCAGCTGCTCTTTTACGTTGGGCTGCTATCTGGGAGAGAACACTGTCTGCACTGCCCCCTGGTGTAAGGAAAAGACACAGTGTGTTGTATTTTGTAGCTCCTTTGCAATGCATTCACTAATGCTTTACTGACTGCTATTTTTTTTTCCCTTTCTTGTGGTGTATTTTGTTTTTATGTGTTTATTTATGAACCTGAACGGTTGTGCGAGTCCCGGTTGAGCCCCGCGACTCCATTTGAGCCTCCAGATGAGTGAGGGGAGTGATAGTGACCAGAGTTTGAAGGAGAGGATGAAGATGGCCCCTTGGGGATGCTGGGAAATTTAATGGACCTGCTGACCACACGACTGATGGATGTCTGAATGAGAAGATTGTGATGAAGAGCAGTGTATGGATAAATTTCGTCTTCTCCAACCTGAACTAAAACCTTCTCTCCTTAACATCCAAAAGCACTCACAATATCTGAGTTTCCGCTGCTGTTAAGCTTCCTCTGTGGTGGCATGGGCAGGCGTGGCACTTCGCTCTTCCCTTCCCTGAGGAGGCGTGAGCGGTCCGAGTTCCACGGCTCAAAGTTGGAGGGTGGCAAGAAAGGAGGAATCACTGCTTTCAACTTGTCGTTTGGCAGCCGAGTCAAGGGGGCACCACTTCTCAGCTAAAGGAGACGATACATATAACAGTCAAGCAACACAACTAAAACTATACTAACCATAAACCATGAAAGTGGTCCTACCATTGTGGTTATTAGAAAGTCATCTTTCTCTGAGGACGCTCTGCAGTGACCTGCTGAAAGGAGAGCACGTCACATTTCTACATTGCCTTGCTCACATGCTGTAATACAACATAAAGCTGGATACATGCTCAGCCACATTTACCCTAAACATGTGATGTCATGAAAGTTTTCATAATTTTAAGGAAACTATGACTCACCAGCATCTTTGGTCTTGACTGCCCAGGTGGTGCTCATGTCATTCCCTGCTAGAGCAGGAGTAGGTGCCACCGCGCCATTAGACACAGCAGTGGGCTTCCTATTCGCCTTCATCGTGGCATCCAAACTTTCAGCATCATCTGGAAATGGAGCCAGGCGATTGGACGAAAGGCCGTGCCTCAGGGTGTGAGTCAACTTAAGCCGACGGAAGCGATTCGACATCCTACTCCACCAGGACTGGAAGAGGGTGGATTCAAAGATGTAAAAAGCATTACGATAAAGATTATTATTATATCCTCTATAAAACAAAAAAAAAATTTGCAAACTATATTTTGGTGGTTCAGATATCTTTACCTTAAGGCCTCCTTTGTCATCAGGTGGCAGCGGGACATTGTTGAGAGACTGCCGACTCTTGGAGCGCGTCATCAAAGTTCTGCCACGGTGTTTTGACTTATCTTTGTCTACTTGCATACACACGGATGCTAACAGACGTACTAGCTCAGTGTCTGACAAAATCCACAGAAGACACAGGAAAAAAAATTAAGATAAAAAAAAAAAGAAAGCTCTGAAAAGTCGGATAAGTTACATTTAGGTGCTGCTGTCCAACTGTGATGATGTTATAAAAGGTTATCCCTGTATCCTCATCTTAAGTAGACGCCTTTATTTGAAATGTACTTCAAAATAAAAATTAAATATCTGCTCTCAGGGGTTTTTATCCCCCCAAGAAGGAATTTCACAAATGGTAGATACTTATTTTTAAGCTGATTTTGAAAAAATTATCCTCTTTAGTCTAACAGCAGAGTGCTGTTAAACTGAGCGTTGACAGTGAGGATTACCTGGATCGTTGAGCAGCATAACCAAATCAAAGGCTGTGTATCCATTCTTAGCTCGGAGGTTGACATCAGCCCCTTGACTCAACAGGTATTTGACGATGTCTTTATTGCTGGGTGAAGGCGAGGGAGGAGAAAACAAAGGATAGTGTAGGAAAAGATACATGCTCTATGTACGACTCTGGAGGTCAAATGTCTTCATAGCAAATATAGTATCGAGTTTTTATCACTCTCTAGTAGAAACCTGCAAAAATTAACATTTATTTGTAGAGCACAACAAGCGCAAAACAAGAGGACAACAACAACAGCGCAGACAAACTTATTAACAACATTTACCAAAATAATTTAAATAAAGAAACCAACAAACAAATTCTGGTAGAAATAAACCAGCAGCTTCTCCTTACCCATGATAGGTGGCCTGCATTAAAGCGGTCCACCCATGGACACCGTCTTGTTTATCTACGTCGGCATTCTTCTCCACCATCAGCTGAACCACCTCTAACTGGCCGCTCACTGCCGCCATCATGAGAGGCGTCGCTCCCTCCTGATTGGACAAATTCACCTGAGCCGGATCCTCCTCTAGTATCTCTTTGACTAGCTGTGAATTTCCTGAATCACAAGAAAACACATTTATGGATACATAAATGCACAAACATGTAGAAAAACCAGTTACTTCACTCCCAGAAAGTTTATCGCTCCGATTTAGCTCACCTAATTTAAGAGCGCTGAACACATCTGGCCTTCTTCTCTCATCATCTGTAAAGAAATGAGCAACACTGAGTAAAGAGCTCTGGAGAAACAGCCCCGCTTGGCCTGACTCCATATAGCTCAGCAAAATCAGTCAGTGTGTGTGTGTGTGTGTGTGTGTGTGTGTGTGTGTGTGTGAAGGGGGGGTTAAGTACACAAATGCTAAATACTTCAGAGTTCAACACTCACACAAGTTATAAATTATGTTGGTGACTGCAAAGAAAGAAAGAAGAAAGACAGAAAAGTAAAGAAGTGAAAGGCACCAGCAAGGACAATAGCCCCAAATGTGATTTAACAGTGTTTACTGATAATGAAGGAGACAGGTAGAGGAGAAGCAACGAGCTAGGCCACAGGATGTGGTTTGGGTAAGCCCCCATTGAAAGCTGGCAGCAGCTCCTAGGCCTGGCAGATCCCCCCAGGTCCCATGAGAGAGGATGAGGAACAGAAACAAGAGTAAACAGCTGTATAGAGCAGGGGGGGTCATTTATAGAGGTGAAACAGGGAAGGGAAATGTCTGAGGTGTCGTCCCACTCTCGGACTTCAGATAAA
>VUQJ01017137.1:2464-16964 GCA_015108635.1 Andinoacara biseriatus | reverse complement strand
GCCTAATCTTAAAAATAGAGAGGGTGTCTGTCTCCTGAATCCAAACTGGGAGCTGGTTCCACAGAAGAGGGGCCTGAAAGCTGAAGGCTCTGCCTCCCATTCTACTCTGAAGTATCCGAGGAACCACAAGTAATCCAGCAGTCTGAGAGCGAAGTGCTCTATTGGGGTGATACGGTACTATGAGGATAAGATGGGGCCTGATTATTCAAAGCTTTGTATGTGAGGAGAAGGATTTTAAATTCTATTCTAGATTTAACAGGGAGCCAGTGAAGTGAAGCCAATATGGGAGAGATATGCTCTCTCTTTCTAGTCCCTGTCAGGACTCTAGCTGCAGCATTTTGGATCAGCTGAAGGCTTTTCAGGGATCGTGAACACCAACACCAAGTGAGTGTGAATCACTGAGGAAGCTGTGTTGAAATGACACTTGAAACACTATAAAGTGGCATGCTTTAACTATGCAAAGCATGACAGCTGCCCTCACTCTAAAGAAGATAACTGTGCTTTGGTATAAGATTGGAATTACTTTAGCTTTACTTGGTTTTAACTTCAGGGCTAACATTTTGGACAGGCTTTTAAAATGATTGGTGAGTGGAAGGGCAGTACAGTGGAAACACGCTGGCATCACAGCAAGAAGGTTCTGAGTTTGAACCTGCTCTGCTGTCACTGTGGATATAAATCCTGGGACAAGCTCCAGCTGCAACACAGCACCAACTGGAAATGCTTTTAAGAAAACAGATGGGTGGATGATTGGTAGATGCAAATATGAGCCTCGAGTATTTGCTATTAGGTTCTGTATGAGACTATGGGAATGTGTGTTATTATTGTAATTAGGCTCTGAGGTGAGAAATCAGCACAGACTTCATGCTGCACCGTGAACTATGACTCCAGTTGTAATTGCTGCTTCAAAAATCACCAAAAACAAGACCGGAACTGAGGAGGAAAAGCACGAGCTGCACTGGACAAATTTTATTCATAAACATTTCATTTGCATCATAATTCCTAAATATGTTGAATTAATGAAAGCTCTCAATTCAGAAGTTCAGATTTCTTTGCATGGTCTCTACATTATGACATAAAGCACCTTAGGGCGACTGTTTCGTGTGATGTGGTGCTGTACAAATTAAATTGACGTGAACATCAGGTACTTTAATAGCTACCTGAAGGTATCAGAAGGCCATGCATGGTGAGAAACAACAACAAAAATATCCAACAGTTAATTATCCTGAAAAAAGAACAAAGAACAAACCAAATGTGGGAGAAGAGACAACGAGACAAAGACTGACTGAAAACAGACGACAGACACATCGGGCGGCACAGGTGAACTCGATCAGGACAGCGAGGACTGGAGAAAGAACGAGAGAAGAAGAAGAACTAACTTTCAAAAAAAGAAATAAAGAATAAAAGGGCAGACGGGGTAAACGCAGCATAAATGGGAAAGAATAACATTCAGGAAAATAACAGCAAATAAAATCTACCAAATACAACAGAAACCATTCGAATTTTTTTTTACCCAAAAATTGATAAAAATTGCATGTTACCTTTAATGGAACAATTAATTTATAAAAGCCTTACAGGAAAAGCCCCAAAGAGAGTTTTAGACATAATGCTGCTGCAGACTAGTGATGGTGGACACGTGTTCTTTACCACGGACCCGCCTATTTGACAAGTATTATTTCAATGAATATAACTCAGTTACCATTTTTGCTAAAGTGAAAATTCCAATGTTTTTGGAAAGAAGAGAAGACGAGCTTCGTGGAGATATTTGGCAGAAAGGATTCAGAAGGCAGTGACGTCTGAACACACACAACAATCAGAACATCGCTGTAGCTCGTCAACCATTTAGGGCCACAGAGGAAACTCAAACAGTTCCTCAAAGATGAGAATCGTTTATATTTATTTATTTTAAGTCCTGCATTCGTGGGTTTAAAACTCTGCAGTGTTTCTGAAAGGATCCCGAGAGGAAGCAGTGAGTTTCGTAGCCAGGCGCCCGTATATTGAAGGAATTTACAGTTAATTGTAACGAGCACGCATACTTCTCTTTCCAAGTGTTTATAATTAAAGTGCTGTGTTAGTATTTACTGTTTTCATCAGCTCAGATCAATGCAGGGACATTCATGAGTGCCACAGTGATTAATACAATAAGGTCTCCATCACCCTTACTGACAAAAAAACTTGGTAAATTTTAGACCTTACAGATTTTTGGCATGAAAAATATCCACGTATTGACTGATTCATTTTGAACTGGCTTCACTTAATCCATAACGTCTGAGTAAAATTCAAATCAGATTTGGACCAATTTCCTTCTGAATGCAAACGGCAGCATTCTGCTGCGCCCACAGATAAGATATCTTATACACGACTGGAAAGCCTCCAGACCACTTCTGAATGCTCGGCTGTTCACACAACAGTTCTTTCATGCAAAATACACAGGACTGGAAATCTGCGGTCACAAATTTGGCTGTCATCTCACTCTGTTTATCTCAATTTTGTGTCTCCGCTTCAATCTTCCACTATCTGCATCTGGAACAAACTTATGGTTATTCAGTCTGCACTTGAGATGCGACACTGTTGCAACCCATGAACAAGGACGATCTTTGGGGCAACAAAACATTTCCAGTTATTATATTTTTTTTTCCATTTCACTAGCCCACGAGCACAAAAAAAGTATAGACAAAGAGACGGTGAGCAGTCTAAAATTCAAATATGTGCATTTGTTGTTGTTTGCATGTTTGCAAAATGACTTGGCAACACTTTCACCATCACCTCTTAAAGCTGCACACACGCACGTCTTCAGCTTTCGCTTCAACTTTTGCAGTTCTTCAACTGCAGGTTCAGGTCAAATTCCATTAAGTTCCTCATATTTAGCAATTACGGCCACACCGGGGGTTACAGCAGGGCCCTTCAGTTAATGAGCGAGTAAATCTGCAGATTAATGCATGAGCACGAGGTTATTTTCAGAGGCAAGGACTGGACCATCTTAGAGCCCGAATTCAACACAACACACACACACAAAAACCGCAAAGCACCGACTTTTAAGTGACTCAACTGTAAAGTGGTAACAAACCATTATGTGCTCATTTCACAACTACAAAACAGAGTTTTAGGTAAGAAAAGTAGGAAAACGTCCTTTCGCCACCTTAACTGGTAACCTTAATTTCAAACTTATTTGAAATTCAGGTTCAGCTGCAGTTCCATTAAGACTCATACATTTAACTATTTAATCTATAATAAATGATCACGCAGGCTGATAGACGTCCTTTCATAGCCACTCACACTTTAAATGCACTGAGCTGCAGTGCACCAGTGTCAGCTGTCACTACCATACAAATCCATTCAGAAGCTTCAAAGAATTAACTGTGAGGCATTTAAACTATTTTATTTCTGCAATGAGGCAATCACACAGTTCCTTTAGTTTAATTCAACCAGTTATATAACAAGAGTCTAAAAATATAAAGGATGAAGGGACAAAGTTGGCACTGAACTTCAATACTTTGAAACCTTGCTCTGATGAGGACAAAGACAAATCCTTTTCTCCTTTAATAAAAATACACTCTGACGGTCAGTATTTAATATCTAGAGCTGACACGGACCAGCTGAGATTCAATTCCCAGATGTAACCGTGCTGTAGCCCCCCTGACACACAAGGAAAAGCAGGACGGTGTGTTTCCTTTGCCTCATATAAGTGGAAATTGATGAGCCTAACAGTAATTGTACAAAGGACAAAGAGTTGGCTGACTTCCCTAAAATAAGCCACCCAGGAAGTGGATGCTGTTTTCCCTTTCCTAATTTGGATCGGCAGGGGGATGGGAAGTAAACAGCGTGGTTTTTATTTAATGAAAGCTGACAGGAAATCAGACTTCAGGGGAACAAAGTGTTTCTTTCTGCCTTTACTTCGGCTCCACGCCGTCTGTGAGCTGCGGCGCACACTGAGCCGATCCTGGCAAGACAACGAAGGAGACGAGCCCGCGAAACGTCAGAGGAAGCGGAGGACGTCAGCAGCCTTACCTAGCTTGGGCAGAGAGTACTGGACTTTGAAGTAGTCCTGATAAAATCCGAGGAGCCTCTTGGTGATGTGGAGGGCGTAGTCCCCTGCTCCGCTCAAAATGGCATCTGGCCGGGCGTAGAGACGGATCTGAAGACAAAGATGCAGAGAAGAAGAAGAAGAAGAAATAGAATTAGGCTGATTTTAATAGAGATGGATCTAAAAACAGATACAGAGAAAGGAAATTGGAATTAGCATATGCTCAGCTCTATAGAGAAAAAAATGGAAGCCACTTTTTTTTTTCATATCTATACAGGAAAGGAAATTAAATTTGGTAGACATAAACAGGAGAAGGCTGCGCGTGTATTAAACTCTTCAGGGGAAATAATGCAATCAGGGGAAGTTTAAATTCAAATCTGCAGAGAGAGAAAAATTATATTTGAGGGACGTTTTTATCAAAATTTGCAGAGAAATAAATGGAATCAGGTCCGTGTTGGGTGGGTCACACCTACAGAGAGAATCTCTGATCGAGGTCGATGTTCTGCTCTCCTGACAGAATAAAGGAGTCAGGCTGACTTTGGTTCAAATATACAACAAGAAAAACATTGATTTACAACTCTGAGCAAGAATATTGACAAAAACAATGTTAAAAGTCCTGCTTCGGGTGGATTTTAGTGTTTCTCACAGTCTAACGCTGCGTGCTCGCTACTGCACGGGAGTTGAAGCTGCAGGATCATTTATTTTAAAAAAAAACTGTTCACGCACAACCAAATTAACATATTTGTTTTCTGTTAACACGTAGAGCTGTTTGGACTGCTTTTGCCATGCGTTGCTATTTTCATATATGTTACTGTGCAGGAGTCTCAAATCAGCCCTCGTTTTCTTTATTCGTTTGCTTCCAAGGAGCCAGACATTTTTTTTTTTAAAGTGCTCTTGAGCAACAGCTCTTCAGGCTATCTGAAGGTCTTTGGCCTTTGTCACTCGTTCTCAGCCCATTCCTCTGAGCATTTTCAGAGGAATGCTTTATAATCATTCAAGTATGAAGAAAAACCACCTAATAAAAGAATGAGCCAGAGTTTTCTGCACACGGACAACTTAGCAAAGAACCAAGTTTAAATTGTATTTTTAGACACAACAAATTTGTTCCTATTTCTTTAGTTGAATCAACAACAACAACAAAAATGCCAACGTTAACAGTTTGGCAGGAATAAAATTGTATTTTTGCAACAACAAGGTGATTCGCAAAGAGTTATTAGCCCCCCAAAAAAACCTGGCATATCTTGGCTTGGGGTGCAAAGTGGGAAAATCCGGACAAGCAGAGAACAAAAGAAGAAGTGGCAGGCCTTAAAAAACTATCTACAGCAGAAGAACGGGACCTGAAAGTCCTAAAAATGGGAATAAATCCAGCAAAGGCCTGAAACACAGAGATGCATCTGGACCTTCAGTTGATCCAGAAATGGTCACAATGGAAGGGCGGCTGCGAAGGAGCCATTCTTAAGGCCAAGGCATCCCAAATTACACATGAGCTAGAAAATCAGCGGCAACAGGTCATCCTGGGGAATGAAATTATGAACACAGAAAAATACCATCAGATTTTCACCCACCATGGCAACAACTTAATTTCTCAGCATGGCAATGAACGAAAAAGTCCCAACACCATCAGTCATGGACGGACTTCCCCAAAGTCCGGACCTCAGCATTACTGAAGCAGGGTCATCTGAACAGAACAAAAGGCAGAAACACCCAAAGAAAAGCTTTGAATGTAAATAAAGGTGGTCATACCAAATTTTAAAGCTTTAAGACTTTAAAGCCCGTTAGAATTGTACAAACTCTGTTTTTGCCTTCTAGACCGTGTTTCCATCTTTGTTTGCAAGTTTCTATAAATCACTGCAATGAATTCCCATTTTCCCAGCCAAATATAAAGAAATGATTGTTGTATTACACTCTATGTATTACAGTATATTTAGTACATCTGCCTTTACAATTACCAACAACACCACAAAAAGCTTTTATGCCACATGCTCCAATCAATAATCAATAGTACCCGGTCACATGGCGGTTCTGCACCTATCAGCACGCTCTGGTGGTTCAGCGGCCGAGCTGCTGACCTCACTGAAAGAGCTGCAGCAGGACACGCTGACGGCGCGTGTGTGTGACGCTCGAACTCATCACTGTTGCTGGGATTGAAATGATCATCTGCTGTTTCAAAAGTGATTCTATTATTTGGTGCAGATGACAGTTTGTACTTGAGAAGAGCTTCTTTTTTTGTGCCTCACAGCTACTGACAAGCTGTGGGTGAAAGCAACATCACAGCTTTCTCACTGCAGAGCTGTGACAGCAGCTTCGCCCTATTTTTTTTTTTTTTTACCCCATTTAACAGCGAACATCTTCACTGAGACACACAATTACAAAACACAAGGCTAAATTTTGCACAGCTTCTATTGAAATATAGACATTTGAATTAATTCAGTATTTCTCCAACACGTTTATCTGGATATGAATTAAAGTTGGGCATCACCAGGAACCTTTAATGTCAGCAGTTTGACATGAGCACAAATTTTATTGGTGACAACAAATTTAGACTTTATCCGGACGAGAGTGAAGATTTGAAACCGAATTTCATTGCAACTCATTCAGAAGTTCTTGATCACTTTTAAACCACAAACGTGATCCTCAGGGTTCTGCCACTGGAAACCCAAAGATCTCGCATCTTTGAGGACCTTTAATGGGTGCAGAAAATGATCACAGCAAGAGTTTCAGTGTCACGGCATCACCTGAGCGACCAACCCACAGTCCACCAGCTTCCACGAAGCCAACCAAAAAAGAAGAAGGATTTAAAAATAAAGACGCATTATGATTTTTAATATTCCAGCCACCATTAAAACAAAGTTCAGCTGCAGTGTGGAAGTTCAGCGAGGTTGTTTAAACACACGAGGAGTTTTTCTCTGACTGTGAGAGAAAACTGAAAACAGACATTTCTATTTTTTAATCTGACTTTGATGCCAACTTAGTATTTGTTGGTGTGGTATCAATCTGCCCTCTTGTGATTCTGCAGCTCTGCCAAAAATGTTTCACTTCAATGACGCTTTAAACTGAAGTGAGGCTTTCAACCTCACAGACAGACATCAGCTTCATCTGAGTCAATTTATATTAAAAAAAAAAAAAAAAGGTTTGTCAGGTTTGGAAGAGAAAATTAGCTTCTGCTGCTGCTTTATTCAGTAGACATTTAGTGATTGAGGTCAGTCGGTCTAATCTCACTGTGCAGCATACTCCTAAAGTTCATACAGACACAACGCCATCGTTAGCAGCAGCTAACATCACTGTCTGTGGGCGGTGCTAATGCAACCATTACAAAGAACAATCATCTCGTCTAAAATGGTAAAAAGTAAAAAAAGTCTACATCCCCGTCACAGTGTAAAATAAAACACAAAATGCAATGATTTGCAACTCTCACAATCCTATATTCTATTCACAAGCTACCATGGAAAACATATTAAATATTTAAATTTGTTATTTTTAAAAAATATTAGCTCATTTTAAATTTGATGTAAGCAAACAAAAGCATGAACTAAAACCAAGCAAGCTGGAGGAACAGTTTTCAACTAATGAGGTTAACTGGCCACAGGTCAGTAGTATAAAAAGAGCATCTTAGAGAAGAAGCTTCTCAGAAATAAAGATGCCCAAATGTTCACCAACCTGCAAAAAACTGCATCTACACACTGTAGAATAATTTCAGAATAATGTTTATCAATTTAAAGTTGGAAAGATTTCTTTTGATAATTTTATGTAGAGTAGATATACAGAAAATTTGGAGGAATTTGTGCGTAAGGGACAAAGCGGGAAATCAACATTGGCCGTCAGATGGCGCTGCGTTAAAACAGGAATGTTTCTGTCATGAAAATCATATCACTGCATGGACTCAGGAACACTTCCAGAAATCCCCGTCTGTGAACACAGCTCGCTGTGACCTCCACAAATTCAGGTTAAAACGCTATCATACAAAGAAGAGACCATATGTGAACATGATCCAGAAATGCAATCAAGGGAGTCTCCTGTCATAAATCTTTAAACAGACCATCCGGCACGCACCAGCACAATGCCTGTGTTTTATGGGCAAAATCAGCTTTGCAAAGACTACAATAAATTCACTCTTATTTACTGCAGACTTTCTGCAGCCAAGTTCGGTATATAATTTTTAGGGACTGCGATGGCTCGCCTACATCAGCTCAAAAAACAAAAAAACAAAACAGACCGTTGTTTTGATCATACACCCTGACCAATGGTAGCCCAGAGCAAATATGCACACTGCTAACCCAATCAAAAGCTAATCCAACATTAAAATAAATAAATAAATAAATAGCCCATGGATTCTGATTGGCAGACAGCAGCCTGCCTTCAAAGCCACACACTGCCCACACCTTTGTGTAAGCTCTGAGCTTTCCACTGCACAAAATTCATTTTAGTTCACTTTGTGTAATTTTTGTATAATAAATTCAATCTCAAATTGCAGTGGGTATGAAAGACAGGACAAAGCCAGCCTCCTTACTACTGCTAACAAGCTGCAGAGAAATATCCACTTCAGTACCAGCAGACCTCAGATCAGTTTCTTTGCTCACGCTGTGAGGTTATTTTGTGAGTTTTGCTGATGATGTCTTGAATAGCTCCCTCAGTCACATGGTCCTTGATGAATTTGTTGATGGATACAACAGGTTATTTCTCAAACTTGTTGCAGCAAAAAGAAAAGATACAATTTGCTTCAAGAGTTTTGTCTTATTATTGTTGTCCCTGGTTTGTTTCTTTATATCTATAGTCCGAGGGTTTTAGTTCTTGTTTAGTTCATGGGTGCTCATATTTCTTGAGTCCTGGTGTGTCTCTGTGTCTGTTTTGTCTCTCTGCGGTTTGTTCCCGTGGTTGTCTGGTTCCCCCGTTTAGTTTTGTCAAGTTTATCTCGTCTTTCATCCAGTTTCTGTCTCCCGTGCCTTTAGTCCCCTGCTTGCTTTTGATCTGAGGTAAATTTAGGATAGTGGTATGATAATTTTGCCCTTTTTTAAATCTGATTTGAATTTAGTTCATCCTTTTATCAAAAAAGATAAAGAGTTATCAAATTACAATTTTAGTAGAAAAAAAAACAGTTCTGCAACAAAACAGCACTCAAAAAATTATGTCATCACAGATGATCCTCACACGTGCTCCATAATGAGATTGTGATGATGCCGTCAGGTGTTCGCTATAAATCCCCAGCTTGTAAAGCAAAGAGAAGAAAGCTGAGAATCATTCTTAAGGGACCCAAACTGTTAAATAATGTCTTTAAGATGATGGGAGGTGCTCTGACCTCAAACTGCTCTGTTCAAGTATATAAAATGTTATTCTTTGTTATGTATAAAGCTTTATGAGCTCGTAAAGCCACAGAGGGAAGACCATGGACGGCGTTTGATGCGATTCATGGAGCTTAGCAGCGAAACAGCAACACACTCACACAGTCGGCCTATGGAGGCGTTGCCGTCGCTGGCTTCAGGAATTTTTGGGTGGACAGCGCACTAAGGAATGTGGAGCAATTTCACTAGATTGGACTGAAAAGTGCCTGAACACTGAACTCATAGGATGCATCCGTGTTACTTACAGAGGTCATTTCTCATTGCTATTTGAATCCAGTTTGAATTAACAGTGTGGATTCCTCCATCAGCTGACGCAGAGCTCATCACCCTCCGCTGCCACAAAATCTTTGCCACCTCATCCCACAATACCTGCATACCTGCTGTACTGGTTGATCTTTTGATTTACAAGGACATTCTTTTTAAATAAGTTCACAGCAAGTTTTCTTACATTGACCAGCTTTAAGAAACACACTGAAACACTTCAGAAAGCCAACAAAAAGAATGAAATGCCCCCTAAAAACAAGCTGCCAGCTCTCCTCTCTTTGTTTGGTTGATGGATGGAGCAGTTAATCAGACTGATCCTCCAGACTAATTATACACAAACAATGTCAGCTGACATACAGGGGTTACCATGGCGACAGGCGGCAGTGAGATCACTGATCAATCCACACGAATCAGCGTGTGTGAATGGAAAAAAAAGGACAATGTGAGTGTGTGTGTGTGTGTGTGTGTGGGCGCGCGCGCAGTGAATGGTTTCACTGTCAGAGGGAGAAACCAGCTCACTGTCAGCTGAAGGACAGTAGAGACTAGCTATCAAACACAACTCACACACACACACAAACACGCACAGCAGCAGGTAAACACACACACACACAAGTACATGTGTTATTTTCCCTATAAAGACACATGCACACAAACATGATGTAATACTGCTGTATCACTGCTGTCCTACCACACACACACGCGCAAACACACACAGACAGACACACGCAAACGCACACAGAGGCAAACATTACTGTCCCAGTAATGCCACTCTGCTCCCTCTCTGAGCTTCACTTCCACTCTAATAAATTCGGTTTTCACAAAGCTGTAAAAACATGTTGAATCCTGTTCAGTCGAAACGCTGCGACTCTGCGGCTGCATGTGTCACTGTGTTTGTGACGTATAAAGCTCCTGTAAAACCTGCACAAACACCAATAAAAGCAGGTTAAAAATGAGCGTGTGCAGTGTTAAGCTGCCTTACAGAGAAACCAGAAGCAAGTTTTCCAGGTGAAGCATGCACAGCGTTTACACGGCTGCCACTCTGCAGCGTGCTCTGAGCTGTAATTCAAACCGATGTCTCATCAAACTTTTTTATTTTTCAGTGATTTGCTCCACCGCTTTGATCTAAAATGAAATATCACATTCTGCTCGACTATGTCAGTCAAGAGGCTTGTATAGATTTAGGGAGGAATGGGTGCAGCAGCGGGTTGGATGTAACAGCATCACTTCACTGAGAATCATGTCATCAGGTTCACGTAGAACTTCCTCCCGGACCTTCCATGTGAAACTGCAAAGCTGTGCGACGTTTCAGCAAAATCACTCATTTCAAATAGAACTTTTTTTTTTGGATCACATGTACATTTTGATTAGTGCAGATGCTGCTAAAATTTGAATGATGCAATGTGTATCTTTTATTTTTTAAATAGGTGAAATCTAAAGCATTTCATCCTCACTGATTACAAACTACTGCACCACTGTGCTGCAGGTATGTGAATAACGGCTGACAGGGGTGGAGACGGTCCTCACACCTTAACTGAACACTTTTTCACTGTCCTGCTCCAGGGTGAGAAAAGCAGAACCACTGTGAGGGAGAAATAAACAAAACTGCACTACTAGCTATTATTAGCCTCATTTTTTAAAATTCTTTAATCCGCTTATTGTTACAACTCACCCCAGTGACGGGGCAGGTTATAAATAGTTGGACTCCTTGTGTTTGACATCAGTTAATTAATTCTATAACTGAACGGGTTAAAAAGTTTAGTGCTCGTAGCAAACAAATAAGATTAATTTGAGGCATCCCAGGCTCGTCTTTTCTGGAGCCAGTCGCTCACTTCTGCACACGGAATTGAACCATTGACCATTTTTATGGTGTTGGTGCCTTTTGGAACTTTTTTAATGACATTAATCTGTTTTATGGTTAATTGTATTAGTGCACTGTCTAAAAGGTCTGTGCTGAGTGAGCGCAGAGTATTTAATTTGCATGTTATTTAGCACTAATTAGTGGATTATGTGCATCTGTGCAATCTACTCAGAATTTATGTAAACTGGATAAACAAGTGTGAAATAAGCACGTTGCCCTCTCATCTAAAAACGGGCCCTTCTGGCTCCAATGCTACTGCTTCAAAAAGGCTTCAAAGTCCAGTGACCACACCCATCTTTATAAAAATAGATATACACAATGTTGCTCTTGGATTGCAACATTGTTTGCTCAGTTGAATTTTCTTCTCTGTAGTTATTGTGGTCTTTACCTTACAACATAAAGCGCCTTCAGGTGGCTGATTTGATTTGGCGCCGTATCGTTAGAGTTGGATGGTTGGATGTTAAATGGTTCGATGGGGCACATTGTGAGCATTAATTTGGACCAATTAACCCTCATGAAAAAGTGTTTATTTATGCAGTTGGTCCTGGAAGACTGATTTTTAATCCTACACCACCATCAAACTTAACCCTGTGATGATTGACCCCGACCCCGACCCCAGTCACGATATGTAATTGTTGTTTTTATTAAATTCGTGTCAAGCAGAGAACAAATAAGATAACCAACTGACTCAAAAAAAATTCACATTTCTCCACAGAGTCCCAAACAGGGTTAGGTAAGGTCATCACCTGTGCTGACCTCAGAGGGTTGGCAGGTGAAAGTCTTGCTGCTGTTGTATCACAGTTGTTCCAGTCAGGCTAATCTGACTTTGAGGCAGGTTTTGTGCCAATACTGTTTCTCTGTATTGATCTGTCTGTTCTTTTTTGGGAAAGGGGTGTCATTCATCACTCCTCCTCTCCTGCTGCTGCTACCAATCTCAGCATCCGTCCAGTTTGCAGGGAAAACAAAGGAAGCGGCTTGCTTGAAAGCCCCTGCAAGCTCGTAACATGCCTGAAGTCCAGCTGAAGACCTGACCAAGCAAATACAATATTTCCACCAAACTGCACACATTTTAGTCTTTGAGAGTGAAGGAGGAGCTGAAATTGCACAAGTGGGTAAACACAGGAACAGACTGAACAACCGGGCAAGAAAGAGCAGAAATCCTGGCAGGAGGAGATCCTGTGAGTCCTGTAAGATTCATTCCGTGTGTTCCTGCACCCAAACAAACATGAACAGCCTGTGCTCTTTATTTGCAGAGTGAAAAAAATGAATGAAAGAGGCTCAGAGTTTGGTTGAGATCCTACTCGAAGAGGCCTGTTGGACTGTAAAGCCTGTGGAGGGAATTTGAGGCCAGCTTCAGGTATTTACTGCAGCCAGCTAACATCTTCAGTCAATGTCGGCTCCCCAAATAAACATGTTTTTAAAAGATTTTCAGCGACTGAAAGCAGCTGGAAGACTTTAGATTTATTGACCATAATCTTTATAGATTTTCAGCACCATCTGACCCAGAACAGGAACAGCCCTGCTCCAGTCTGATCACTCATTACGCCAAATTAAACCAGCCCAAACTCAAAGTACAGACGCAAATTTTACAGGTGAAAAACACAAAAATCAACAGATACTGTCATGTTAACGTTTCTAAGCTTTGTAGCTAACAAATCTCATATCAAGCCTTTTATTCCTCCGCAATCTCTCTGGCCACACTAACAACACGGCTCTTTGGGATGGCGATAATCAGCTGGTTGATGCAGAGCTTCTTCAGTTTGCTAGCAGACGGTGTTTTGTGGCACATTCAGGAAGCCGACTTTAAATCTAAGCTGGCACTGATGACTTCTTTTAGTGGGAAAATTGTCAAAACATCAACAGCAGCATCAGCAGGAAGTGACTAATGAGAATTTCTAAAGAAGAAATTCAAGTTTCAACTGTTGTAAAGGAATCACAGGAAATAGACATTTATCCTTAAACCGTTACCGGGGCCTCTGCAACACACTCCCACCTGCTCCAACTCACTACCAGGTTGTGATCTACTCATAGCTGTATGGAGCCATATGTCTGACTACAAACTCAAAGTCATCAACCTGGAATGGCACCCAGATGGTTTGGGAATGCCTCTGGTGGAGGCCAGTGAAGAGAGAGGTCGGGCATCTCCGCTTAGACTGTGACCCTGTGACCCAGACGAGCGGCAGAAAAATGGATGGATGGACTCAGACAGACTTCTGTAGCACCAGTGTAAGACTGCACATGGAAACTGCACCTCAGCGGATGCAAAAATGTTCCTAACTTGCACACCTAAGAAATGCAACTGCAAAATAATTCATGAAGTATGCACGAGCCAATTTATTCTTACCACAGTAAACACGGTAACGAATCCGAGTAATTCCAAATCAAAAGGCGTGTGTTTGCTATCTGCACACTGAGACGCCCACATTTGTCTGCAAAAGAAAATTAGCCTGTGGTGGATCATGGAGAAATGTAGTGAGAGAAAAGGCTGCACAGCTCAAGCAAAAGGAAGCAGGAGGATTTTACAAGTCGTTTGAGGAGGAGGCAGAGAGAAGACACACCGATCGCTTCCTCGGGAAGCTGCAATAAACAAGGTGATAAACAGTGTCTCCCATGAGACTCGGACTGTGGCTTAGTTAAAATAAACATAATCAAAAAGGTTTGGAGGACATGGACCAGCTCACTTCTTAGCCTGAGATGAGAACATCACTTGGACAAATGAGCATAATTGGAAAATTGCTCAAAAACGCTGTTTTCTGTTTGGTATTATTTTAAAATGGGGCTTTTAAATTCAGCTGGGAAAAAGTCCCATCAGCTGCCACACGTGTACTGTAGTTTGATTTATTTATTTAATGTAATCAAAAATGTCTCCAAGCCTTTTTTCCATATGATTTAGTCCATACGGAGCCCTCAGCCAATTCACAACATTTAGTCGAACAGAATCATGTATCCTGGTTTGATTTTCTGCAGCTGTACTGTTAGAACGGGACCTTCAACAAAGCCAAATGGATCCTGATGTTACAG
>VUQJ01017128.1:7084-25558 GCA_015108635.1 Andinoacara biseriatus | reverse complement strand
ACAGTGTTACTGTGGACATTTCAGATTGCTCATGTGATGCAGGAACATCAAGGCAGGTATCGCTGTGAGATCAGCAGCAGCTCTGAGAGAATGTGGACCAATGAAGTTGATGTTGTGATAGGTATGTCACAGTTAAGGGCGTTTTTTTTTGTTACTCTAAAAACAGTTTCACTGTCATCATATCTGAACAATAATTTGCCTTTGTTCTTAACTGAAAGCACCAAGGATATCTGTCCAGATTTCAGGGGCAATGGAGTGCTCTGAAGGTAGAGTTGAAAGCATTGGTGCATGGTGTTTTAAATCGGGATTAGCTGCATGCGAATGTTAATCACAGTTTCATTCAGATTAGATGCGCATCATGAACCTGGATTATTGCCACATAAATACTAACCAGCACAACGCTCACAGGATTTGATCACATGCATGCTTTTTGATTTTGATTTCGCTGTCATTAATTCCACAAATCTTTAATGGGTGATATTTTATATCTCTGCTATTGTAAAAAATCCAATGAAAAAACCTGAAACCAACAGTGAAGCGACTCCGCCGACCCAATTCCAGTGATGGTGTTTCACCATTTGTGTGACAGAGCTTTATGTTGTGTGGAAAACGCACAGTTGTGGTGACGTGTCTGTTTGCTATAATGACTGTGCCACTAAAGTTAATTCCAGTCACACACTCACCATCCTGTCACCGCTACAAATACGCACAAAAATTTCCATCATTGTGGTTTTTGTGGCGACATGGGCCATACCAATTTTGTACTTCAGTTGTATAGATTTAGGGGAACTATGAGTCGCACCAAGGCATCAAAACAAGTGTTTGTTCATTTGTTTTTCTGGCCAGGCCGGAAGTAAACACAGAAATTTGTAAACACAGAAAACGACTTTCTTAATCAGATGTAGCAGGGGAAAAAATGAGATATGAGAGTGACAATGATGTGCTTGTCACTCTAATTCGTGCTCTTTGTTGCCCTGAATCTCTGTAGAGTTTGTAAATGGGATATAAAGCAGGTTAATGTGCAGCTGAGATAGTTCGCAGTGTCCTTGTGCCCAAAGAGAGGGTCAGAGAAGCTGAAACATACTGAAAGCAGCGCACCTCAGTGTTGGTTTTGGTCTTTTTCATTCCTACTGTTTAATCATGAAAAGTACTGCAGTTACTTTTAGTTTAACTAACTAGTTTTGTATGCTGAACCTGTGATAATAGTAACGCATTATTATTTTTATTCCTAGATGACATTTATGCCATCGGAGGAGGTAAGAGGAACATGCAGCAAGCATATGCATCAAATATTTTTACCAAACAGCACTTGTGCTTCATTTATTTTGTTTTTTGTTTTTAAATTTTAGGTTCCAACGAGTTTTTCCTAAACAATATTCCTGAACAACTTTATGGTGAGTGTCTTTAAACAGATTTTTTTGTGCAGCACTGGTGGCTGATGCACAGTTCCTCTGTGTGATACTATGAAGTTCAGTTCCCGTCTCAGCACTGATGCTAACATAGAGATGTGAAACTTCCTTGTAGATGGTGTCAGTAGCCACATAGGAGGACAAAACACTTTGCGGCCTCATGCAATAAAAAACAGAGAATAACACCCACTAAAAAAAGCCAATGCCATCATAAAAAGAAAAAGCTTCACAAAATCCTCGTGTATCTTATGATATCAAAGTTATAATAACGTCATTGTGTGAGAAACACTTCCTTCCTGCCTCCATTTCTTAGTAATTTTGATTCTTATCACTGGTACCTGAATTTCTGGTTTATGCACGATCGGGCGTGGAAGGCTGTGAATGTATATGTGTTTCACTTCTCTACTGATGGCTATGCATGTACATCCATGCAAAAGAAAATAAGCACTGCCAGTGGAAATTGTTGGATTTTTCAACATAACAATTCAAAACAGTGCCAGCAGACAACAGAAAAACAAAGATTAAATTTTGTTGTCATTTAAATAATGTTAAAAAATAAGCAAAGCAGATGAGTTACATGGAAAAAAGAAGGAAAGCCTCTACATGAACTCATCTTTAAGGTATTATATTGTGCTTGGATGTCAGCACAGATGCTTTATAACTGGATTTGTCATTGCATTAGACTGTAGCACTTCCACCTTTAGTTATTTTCCACTTCATTTTTCAGTTCTGAAGCAAAGGAAATGATTAATTATTTGGATGTATTAGATTTAGCAGTCTGGTTTTTCTCCCTTTTACACGTTTGATCCCAGCAACTGACAAAGTGGCCTTGCTCATCGGCAATCTGTCGTACCAGAACCACCCGCAGCTCAAAGCTCCCATGGTGGACGTCTACGATCTCACTAACCTCCTGCGGCAGCTAAATTTCAAGGTGGTTTCGCTGCTGGACCTCACAGAGTCGGAGATGAGAAATGCAGTAGATGAGTTTCTGCTGCTGCTTCACAAAGGAGTCTATGGTATGTTTGTGTTTGACTTACCTCTGGGTGCTGTTGGGTGTTGTTTCAGCCCGGGAAGGGACACTGCCATTTTAATCTATTAAATTAAATGTGTTTCTCATTATATAACAGCACCTGTGTTCATTAATATTAAACACTTCTTGTAACAGCAGCATACACTTTATACAATGTTTAGATAAAATAAGCATATATTAATTAAAGAATAACTTTGTAAAGGTTCTTTAAAACTTTAAATGTTACCCCAATTAAATAAACATTAAATCCCAGCATGAAAAAAAGCTGGATCTAACCAGATCTTGTACTTTCACGCTACCTGATGAAATGCACTCCTTCCTCTTTAGGCCTGCTGTACTACGCTGGTCATGGATACGAGAACTACGGAAACAGTTTCATGGTGCCGGTAGATGCTCCAAATCCGTACCGCTCAGCCAACTGTTTATGTGTGCAGAGCATCCTTAAACTGATGCAGGAAAAGGAGACGGGCCTCAATGTTTTTCTGTTGGACATGTGCAGGAAGAGGTGAGTGCCAGAGTCACTTTAAAAAAAGCGAACACTGACCTCACTGACTCTCCTCTTATGAAGCATAAACCAATGCAAGCCCATTTGACCTACTTTGGTGCAAATGAAAGTGAGAGCAGATGCACTGAGAGGGAACAACAAGGCATCCTCCATAAATGGAATGCTGTGCAGCTGGTGGCTGCTCCCTCCTTAACCCTCCTCACTGATTTTTCTATAGATTTGGTGTTTGTCACTTGATACTGCTTGAGGCATGCGATGGTGCTTACAGCCCATTCAAGTTGCACAGGTAATCCAGCTCCTCCAGGATGGCCCATCCATATGTGTCACCACAAGGTTTGCTGCATCTTTTAGCTTGTGAAGGGGATACCAGATGATGGGCTGTTACATGAGGAGACCTGGACAGGGCCGTAGAATAGCGTCAGCAAAGCAGCAGGACCAGCATTTGCTCCTTTGTGTGAGGAGAAATGGGAAACACTGCCAGAGACCTCCAAAAGGACCCCCAGCCTGCTACTCAAGCATATTTCTGACCAAACTGTCCAAATCAGACTCCATGAGGGTGGCACGAGGGCCTGCCCAGTTAGCACACATAGGTGGGCCCCATATGGGATAAGTAAGGGCAGACATTATGGGCCCCATACGGTTTTGTCCGCAGTTTCCATGGTGGTCCTACAGAGTTTTACCCAGAGAGATATTAAAAGGCCCTGAATATGTGCTCATTCGGAGCCAGATGGTCCATGCATGCATGGGTTAAGCATGGGCCATGCATGGGCTTAACCCATGCATGCATGGACCATCTGGGTCCGAATGAGCACATATTCAGGGCCTGTGAATATCTATCTGGGCAAACCCCTGTAGGGCCACCATGGAAACTGCGGACAAAACCGTATGGGGCCCATAATGTGTGCCCTTACTTATCCCATATGGGGCCCACCTATGTGTGCTGGCAGGGTGGCATCCTTTAGTGGGACCTGTGCTCACTGCCCAACATCATGCAGCTTGATTGGCATTTGCCAGAGATGACCAGAACTGAGAGATTTTCCACTGGAGCCCTGTGGTCTTGCCACATGTGAGCAGGTTCACACTGAGCTCATGTGACAACTGTGAAAGAGTTTGCAGACACCTTGGTGAATGTTATGCTGCCTGCAATATCCAGCATGACTGGTTTGGTGGTGGGTCAGTGATGGTTTGGGGAGGCATATACATGTAACTTCAACATTCTGGCCTGCACTACACTGACTGCTGTTAGCTACAGGGATGAAATTCTCAGACCCACTTCCACACCTTAGTGGACCCTGTGTTTCTCAAAATAATGCCTCATGTGGGCAGAGTGTGTAGCCAGTTCCTGGACGACACTGGTGCCATTGTCTGGCCCTCAGAACTGAATCCAACTGAAACCCTTTGGGATGTTATGTATTGGTCCATCCAAGGCTGCCAAATAGTGCCACAGACTATCCAGGAGCTTTCTGAATCCAGCTTTTGAAGTGTTGATGGTTTTGTTGTCAGTAAAATGATCTAAAAGATTTTCAATTTTCAACAGATTTTTATCATCAAGAGCCAAATGTGTGATTTCTTCCTGGAGAGGTTAATTAGGAAATTATTTTCTCTCCACCTTAAAGCTCAGAAAGCTTAAAAATTTACAGATTTATTTATTTTCAGAAATATTCACGATGACAGCGCTCCAAACATTGTCCTGAGGGTGACCGCCAACATTGTCTTTGGATATGCCACGTAAGTCCAAAACCTCAGTTATCATTTGAGGCTAACTTGGTTAGGGTGGTTTTTTTCTCCCAGATCTGAAAGTTTTTGTGTGGCTGTTCAGGTGTCAGGACGCCGAGGCCTTTGAGCTGAGCTCCACTGGCTTCACCAACGGCGTGTTCGTCAAGTTTTTGAAGAAGCGTCTGCTGGATGATGAGAAGATCACTGTGGTGCTGGACAGAGTCGCTGAGGGTGAGAGACAACACTGAAATAGGAAGCACTTCCCCCCTAAAATGAACTTTGGACTTAAAAGATTTCCATGAAGAATAAATAAATCATTTTGAATTGTTTGGTCATGAAATTAAACTGCTGTGTTTCGGACAGGATGTGCATGAGCTAATGTTTTAATAGAAGAATAAAAAAATAAATAAATGTAGCCTGCTTTCCATTATTAATGCAACAATTCTCTCTGTTTGTTGACGAATTGGTCCGTGGATCTACTAAACAACACTTACGATAGGAAATATATTTTCCATTGGTTGAATTCTAAATTCGATGCCATCCCGCTGGGCCTTCCACCTCCCTGCAGTGTTACGACTGCTTTTAATCAGAGCCTGTTTTAGCTCATGTGAGCATGTTTCGTGCACAGATATGGGCCAGTTTGATGCTACGAAGGGGAAGCAGGCTCTAGAGATACGCAGCAGTCTTTCGGAGAGGAGAGCGCTGACCGATCCTGTTCTGCCCGGAGACAGCGCTGATCTCGCTCACGCTCACAGCCGCCAGTGGGCAAAAGCTCACGGTGAGTTCAGACCTAGAAATGCAAAACATTTGTTTACCTTCACACCGGGAAGCCCGTATTTGCTTACTGCCACTCAGCAATGCAGACTTAGTCAAATGTCAAACGTTTAGTTAGTTCAGCATGAAAACCAGATGGAGTTTTTGCCAAATGTACATGGACTTAAATGTATGTGAGCTTAAATTAGTTTCTGTGTGTTACTGCAGAGCTTCCGGAGAGTATGTGTCTCAACTTTGACTGCGGGGCTCAGATCAAGTTGGGTTTCGCTGCGGAGTTCTCCAATGTCCTCGTGATTTACACTCACATCGTTAAGAAACCCACAGACATGTCCTTCTGCCAAGCTCACGTCACTGACTTCTCACAGGTGGGCTCTCATGTCTCGTGTCACTAAGCTGGTAGAGAAAAGCTACACCACAAATGTACTGTAAATGCACATTCGTTTGTGTTTGTGAAAACTCCCTTAGGACCTTGATGTGGATCCTAAGCTGATGAACAGGGAGACTCCAGAGGAGACGGGGATCTACCTCCTGTCCAGCAGCCTGCCGCAGCACTGTCTCTACACCAGACTCAGCTCACTGCAGAAGCTCAGGGTAAGAATAGAATAGTCTGAAAGACTAAATTATTTTAAAACAGACCAACAGTTATATCTTTTCATTTCTGACCAATATTTTTCAGTGTAAATTTTATTAAGGGGGGTAGTTGTAGCTAAAACTCTAAACTACATTCCCTTAACCCAATCCACAGTGACCTAAACAAATTTCTCGAACCTCACTCTTTTGGACAAGCCGCTAACACAGTACAGACACATCCGGTGCAACACAATCACCATTCTCAGTTCTCAGTCACTAAACACACACTTCACAGCTGTGTTGCAAAACCGTAAACACTGGCAGCAGAATGTGAGCACAACTCCAACGCCGCTGTTATACACAGCAACTCACTATTGAACACACACGTGTCCAGTGATGTGAGCAAACCAACTGGGCAGGATAAAAGTTAGTTTAGTGTGCAGGTGGCACACGTGCATCTATAAGGGACAAACACACACAGAGAGGCAGAGGAGGAAGAGTGTGTGTGAGAGGTGGCGGATGAGGAGGAAGAGGACAAGGACTGAAGCTGTTAGTAATCCCACTGTTCATCTGCTAACATTTCACGCAACAGGAGGAGCTGGTCTTCACCGTGTGCCTTCAGGGAACCTTCACAGCCATGGATGACGATCATCCAATCCACTGGACGAAGAGCGTCAACATCGGAAAGCCGCTGATTGCTCGACTGGACCTCCACCGGGCCATGCGGCGAAACAGCTGCCTGCAGACCTGCCTAATGCCCCACAGTCCATCCCACAGCCCCTGTCACAGCCCTGGACCCGAACACCGTCACCACCTCTATCACGGGTCGCACCAGGCCCAGGACTACAACCGCCTCTTTCCACAGCATCGCTATTTGGACATCGGCGATCTGCAGGGTGCAGTGGGAGGCTGTGGGGATTTCTACTGTGACAATCTCAGCCAGTGCCGCTACGAGCCACCGTACAGCTCTGGTGGGCTTTCGAGCTCACCGGGCCGGCTCAGCATTCCCATAGAGACCACAGACGACATTGACGAGCTGCAGACTGTGTTCATCAACAGTCTGCAGCTTCAGCCACAGTGAAACAGATCGGAAGCTTTAAATATCTGTAGTTTTATATCTGTGTTACTGCTGCTCTCGTTGTTACATATTCTACAAATATTTTATATGATACGCATCGTTTGTTTCAGAAAACTTTATGCTGACTTTTGTAAATCAATTTTTGAGTACTGAAAAAATGTATTGGAGTAAACTGACACACCAGTTGGGCATTAAAATAAAACTGTGCAGGGTATGCATTTTATCTAATAAACCTGAGAAAAAGAGGTGGTTTGAAACAATCTTTGTTTTCCTGCATTTGTGACTCAGCAGCATTTTAACTGCAGTACATACAGTTTAATGGAGGTACAGTGGATAGCACTCGCAGGGGTCCTAGGTTTGAATCCGCTGGCTGGCTGGGGACTTTCTGTAATCCTTTTGAGCCAAAGGCTCAGTCTCCTGGAGTTTTTTTTCTGCTCCTACTCCCGATTTACATCATGAAGGCTGTATTTCCTTAAACAGACATCTGAGTTGCAGATGATGTTTTAGGAAAGCTGCTGACCCGTGTAATCCTGCCCACCTGCTTGTGTTTAGTCTAACTTTTATGTTCTTCTCTGGTTTCTTGAGTTGGGAAGATGTTTCTGGTATCTAATCACTTCACCTTTATCTTGACTTTACTTTTGAATTTTGAGAATGACACAACAAACTTTGGTTTTCACAAAGTTTGCTGCTTCAGTTTTAGTGACGGTCATTTGCATAAACTCCAGAATATTATAAAGAGTGATCACATGAATTGCAAATAATTGCAAAGTCCTTCTTTGCCATGAAAATGAACTAAATCCCCCAAAACTTCATTTCCAGTTTATGTCAGCCCTGCCACAAAAGTAAGATTCCAGTGATACTCTCGTTAACACAGGTGAGACTGTAAGGCTGGAGCTCTTTCTGCTGATTGAGCTCAAATAGCAGATCAGATGCTTTTAAAGGAGGGCAACTGTTGAAATTATAGTTCTTCCTCTTTTTTCTTTTTTTTTTACCTGCAAGGAAACATGCAGTCATCATTTCTTTGCATAAAAAAGGGCTTCACAGGCGTGAGTATTGCTGCTAGTAAGATTAGACCTAAATTAACCGTGTGTTTGATCATCAAGAACTTCAAGGAGAGAGGTTCAGCTGTTGTGAAGAAGAAACCACTTCTCTCCAGGAAAAGCATCAAGAAGACACATATTCTGTAGATGTACTGGGATTAGACTGATGTTGGGGGGTAAAGTCGTTTTTTCCTCCAATGTGAGCCGTTTCCAGTTGTTTTGGGGGATCTGGAGAAGAAAAGGTGCGCACTATCATCAGTCCTGTGTCACGCCAACAGTAAAGCAGCCTGAGATCGTTCATGTATGGGTTTGCTTCTGATCCAAGGAAAATAAATGCCACGAATAAAGAGTGGCACCAAAACATCCTTTAAGAGCAACTTCTCCCAACCACCCAAGAACAGTTTGGTGAAGAACAAGGCTTTTTTTCAGCATGATGGAGCATCGTGCCATAAGGCAGAGCGAACTGACCTCAAGGTCAGTTCTCAAGAGGTTGATTGACAAACAAAACCTCCACAAATTCTTACAAACTCCAAGCATTGATTCAAGCAAAAATGAACTGAGGAGCTTCATAAAAAATGTTGTTGTTTTTTTAAAATTGTGACTCATACAAAGCTGCTTCAAATAAAAATATGGATCCTTGTTAAGTACCTTAAAAATACACTGACTCATTAATTTCCACTACTGATCACGGATAATAGATCTTAACCCACTGAGTCACTCAGCTTCTGTTTTTCTGTTTGTTTTTAACTGCCCCCCTCAGGATGGCAGCAGAAGGCCTTTCTGCCTCTCACACTCCTCCCCGAACTCCCTGCGTTTCATTATGAGCCCAGCTCACACCCTTGTATAGCAGAGAACTTTTTTTAGCCTCTGTCTTCTCAGCGATCCATGAAACCTTCCAAAAATTCCACTCCAGCGACTTTCCTGGGATTTCTGCCGCTGCTTACATTATCACCCACAAGTTGGTGTTGCTGCTTTAGGGTTCGGCCCGATGCTGAGACATCACAGACTCACATAGTCTGCTGCACATTTGATTGATATTCACTAATTAAGAGAAAAGCTTCCCTTTTTTTTTTCCAGATTTAATTCTTTAATAGTTTCCCCTCAGCTGTCACTGTTATTGGGTTTTCATTACTCCCCGAGGACTCGACTGTATAATGCACTGACATTCAGTGACCCTCTGAATGTCATGCATTAAATTAGTGGTGAAACACGGTATTGCACGTGTCCAAGGGAAGGCAGGCCAAGGCCCAGTTTGCATCTCTTAATGAATAACAAATGATTGATTGATTGATAAATCAGATGAAACTAACATAACACAATCCAAGGTTTCCATCCAGGTTTTCTGGAAATCTTTGGACACTCACAGTTATGAGCAGCCACCCTGCTGGCAGTTACTGCCAACAAGGACTGATGAACTAAAGGACTAAAATATATCCTGAAGAAGTCATCTGCTGTCCCTTTTGAGTTTTGTGATTTTGGTTTTAAAATGATTATTTTTCTTACCTTCTGACATTGTGATTTCTCGGGCTTCTGTATTATTTGTTCCCTTGTGATCCAGCCTTGTTTTTGTCTCTGCACTTTGTCCTTAGCTCTGCTTGTGTGGAGTCAGCTGTGTCTCAGTGTTTACCTTCAGGTCCTGATGTCAAGTTCACGTCTTAGTCTTGGGTTCTGTGTTTGTCACTTCCTGTTTTATTTTGGTGAGCGTATGCGGCATGTTTAATTTTGCTTCCGATGTTTCTCTCATTACCCCTGGTGTATTAACTGCCCCAGTTTCCTTCTGTTCTTTGTCGTGTTGTCCCCTCGTGGTGGTGTATTTGTCTGTTCCTGGTTTTTTGTCTGAAGATCCTTAGTTCTGGATGTTCTTCCTAGTTCAGCTGTTTGAAGGACTTTTGTATGTTGCCTGAAAGCCTCAGCAATAAAGTCACTAAAAGTTTATGTCTGTCTGTCGAGTCTTTGGGTCCTAATCCTGCCTTTTTAACAGCAGATAAAGGTGGGATTTTTCAGCAGAAAACACTTACCCATGACTTTGTTTGGTAACTGTTCAACTACTCAAGTGTCTACTCAGCCCATCGCATCGCACCAGTTCAACACATTAACGCACAAAGATGTGGGAAAAGTCATGCTGAAGTTCAAACCAAGCCTCAGAATGGGGAAGAAAGGTGATTTGCGTGACTCTGAATGTGGCGTGGTTCACTGTTCCTCATAGACCGGAAATTTCTGAAATACTTAATGCAATCCAGAGTTATTCAGTATTTCTTAATATTTGATGGCTTAAGTATTTCTTTCAGGATGGTCTTAAACTGATGATTTACAGAGAACTTCCAAAACAGAGAAAATATCCCGTGAGCGGCAGCAATGCCTTGTTGAGAATAGTCTGACTGCTTAAACCTATAGGAAGTAACAACAATCGCCTCAAGGCCCTTTATATTGTAAGGATTGTAAAGACCCTACAATAATACAGAGAAAACCCCAACAATCAAATGGACCCCTGTGAGCATGCAATCGGCGACAGTGGGAAGGAAAAACTCTGTTTTAACAGGAAGACACCAGGCTCAGGGAGGGGCAGCCATCTGCCGCAACCAGTTTGGGGTGAGGGGAGAGAGACGGGGCAAAAGACACTGTGGAAACGAGCCAGAGAATAATAATAACTAATAATAATTTATTCAGGGTCACCTGATACAAGATGCTTCCCAGATTTTTAGAGCCAAGTACAAGAACTTCAGTTTTATCTGAATTTAGAAGCAGGAAATTTGAAATCATCCAGGCCTTTATGTCTTTAACACATTCCTGCAACTAAATGCTGTGAGTCATCTGGCTTCATGGATAGATAAAGAAATACAAATAAGCATTTCTGAATTCACATGTTGAACCTTAAAGCAGACGGGCTACAGGAGCACAAGACACACAGGATGCAGCTCCTGTCAGTTGAGAACAGGAAACTGAGGCTAAAAATTGTGCCTGCACCACAACGCAACACATGCATGTGGTTGCCTGCTCCACCACTGAGCCACCAGGGCGTCCGAAGAGAGCATCATTTAAACACCACAGCCTGTCTGAGTATCGTTGCTGAGCATGTCAATCCCTTTGTGACCACAACGTACCCATGTTCCAACAGCTTCTTCCAGCATGATAACGAGCCATCTCACAAATGAGTTCACTGGACTCAAATGGCCTCCACTGTCAGCAGATCTCAGTTCATTAGAGCAACTTTGGAACGCTGTGGAACAAGATGCACGTGCAGCTGACAAAACTGCAGAAGCTGCATGATGCCAACATGGAGCAGAATCACACAGTCATATTTTCAGCACTTTGTTAAATCTGTGCTGCAAAGAATTAAGCCAGTTCACATTTAATGGAATCCAACCCACTACTAGCAAAGCGTACCTAATGAATTGGTCAGTGGGTGTATATCTGTTCTTCAGCTGCATAACAATCATGCTGCTTGATGGCCCTGCATGCTCATTTGTACTTCATGTAACTATGTGGCACATACAGAGTTAATCCTTAAATAAGACCAAGATTTCCATGTCAGGAGGTTCCACACAGCGAGAGAAACAGCCTGAAGTCCAGACTTTTAGTTAAAGGAGCTATTTAATGTCACCTTTAAAGGTATTAGCTGTTTAATACCTTTAAGGGTGAGTCAGAATTTAGAAATAAAAATATACAAATGCAGAACAAATAGAGAGGGATACTAAAACAATATGAAAAGAATAATTATAGCAGTGAGAACTGCAGTGACGGGTGCTTTTAGCGTTTTACTTAGTATAATTTCAAAGATTATAAAAGTGCAGAGTTGTGTGATGAAAGTGAATCAGTTGCAGTAACAAAGCTGGTATTTTGTTAGTTGCCCCTCTTTGTTGTTTCACAAGGGGAGGCAGCTCATGTGATCGTCTCACATAACACAACAGGACACCTTGCACATAGCTGCACCGTAGCAGTTCAGTCAGGCTGGGACAGATGTAACACTTTTATCAAAGCACACTGATGCATGCACGCACACACACACACACATAAAATCATTGTAAGGTATTGTTGTTATGTTATTTCAACAGTTTCTGTCCAGACGCAGTCCTGCAGAACTGCAGCACAATATCAAGACACGAACCCCGTCTGTGTGAATAATGGATGGAGTCAGCCACCCACAGGCTGAAGGGTGATATCATGGCTGCGTCACTTGTGCAGATGCAGGAGGAGGGGTGGGGTGGTTATACCATGCAGTCTGTAGACAGTGAGGAACCTCCTCACAGAGAGGACAGAGGGATAATAACCATGTCAGCCTTCTGGAAGCAGACGCTTTTTCACATCTTCCTGCTTTTCATCTGCTGCAGACGCATCAATACAAGTAAATGAATTTGGGGTTTGATTTTCACTGTGTTTTGTGGTTGTGTTAAAGCTTTCCTGCCTCTTTTCCACCCAAATGCTCCTGTAACCTTGTGAGGGCCAGAAGAAAATGTCACAAGATTTTCACATAATTTTGTCTGCAGCTTTCTGGTAGTAATTGTTTATGATTTTTCTTTAACCCTTACACATGTTTCTCACCCCCACCCCCAAGGACAGACTTGTTTAATCAGCATGGGATGTAAAGTAAAAGAAATATTCAGTACCAGGAGGTTACTGTATGTGGCTCAGTTGATTCTGATTAGAGGCTGATTCTGCGTGTCAGATCGCTCTGAGAATAAGACCATAGATAAAAAGATAAATCATTAACTGAGAGCTTATTTTACCGCATCCTTGAGATATTTATGCATTTATTCAAAAGACATCTCTTTGAAAAGATCATCAAGGAAGAAGCACTCTGGTTACTGTCATGCAGAGGACACTCTTCAGCTACGGGCTGTATCATTGGCACTGATATCTGCTGTAAAATTACCTTAAAACATTCATAATTTTATGCTTCTTTGAGTTTTTAATGGCACATTTGTAGCAAATATTATTGTTAAACACAAGTGTTTATCTTCTATGAGCACACTTTACATCTAATTTTTTAAAACCTGTTAAACTAGAGAAGTAAACTAGTGATTTTCTTCAGTTATAGCTGCTGAAATAATTAAAAAAAAACATTATTTACCATCTTAAATAGAAAAAAAACCCCTTCATAATTACCAAGAAAATCCTTGCAAGCATCTGATATTTGTTAGCAAAAAACATGCTGATATATAGTCCAAAAACTTTTATTTTCAAATCATTCTCCACTTTTTACTGTAAATACTGTTTTACATGTTATTTACATATATTTATTCGTTTCCGCCGTTTCCTGTCAGAGACGCTGGGCTCAACGCCAGAGCCGCTGGTTCCCACCTCGCCTCTGCCAACAAACGTGAAAAGTGTTGTTCTTAAAGGTAACTTCAGTCCATCATCATCGGCTCACCTCTGCTTGTGTTAATAAAGCTAAAATATACAATTAGTGCAGCATTTGAATTACAGTCTGATTTTGCCGTGTGCGTGTGTGTGTGTGTGTGTGTGTGTGTGTGTGACTGCTCACAGGTGAGAATCACACTGAGAGAATCCAGCTGTTGGATCCTATTAATCTCACGCTGAAATGCACCTGGACAGAAAATCAGAAGAAACTCCCAAACATTACAGGTTACTGGACAAAAGACGGGCAGGAGATCCCGGGCAGCCGTCTCTCCGTGCAGCTGGAGAAGGAGCAGTATAATCTCACACGAGAGTAAGTACTTCACACACATGTTTTATTTGTTTAGAAAATCCATTTTGCAGGGCCGACATTTCAGTGTTAATTTCCTCTGTGAAGCTCAAGAGCTGTTATCTACATCGTTTTCTCTAAAGGGAACTGGGCGTATAAACAGTTTTAAATAACTGTAAGGGAACTGTATTTGCATGAAAGCAAGAGCATGTTTGCAACAAGTTTAGTTAAAATAACCGGAACACATTTGGTTGGAGAACAGTCACATTTCATGTGAAAATATATTAAACAATAACTTTTATCTAACTTTAAAATTATAACCTGCTATGTCTAAAACGTCTCTTTGACTCTCTGCGTTACAGCTTCAGTATTAGCAATGAAGAAAACCTTGGAAATTACTCCTGTGTTTTTGGGAGTGAAGCAAAAATAGATTTCATTTTGGCAGGTATTTTGACATTTCACTGCTTCATTTGTTTTTGCTATCAGCTCCTCGAGTCCCTGCTTGAGCTATTTATACTGAACATCAATAACAGTGTATCAGTTCAGGGCTGAGGCTGTGTCATCATCTTCGTCCCGGCTCTTTCCCTCCAGCTCCACAGATCAGTGAGATGCGAGACAAGCCAATAGTGAGCTATCTGGGGGACTTTGTGGTGATTCAGTGTAAAATGGATGAAAAGAAACCACAGCCCAACAACTGGATCTGGTTTAAAGTCAATGGGACAGAAAAGGTAAGCTGCTCGGAGCCTGTGCAGTCAGTGTCCGTTCAAGGGGACCAGTCATGCTCCCATGTTTTTATTCTTAAAATCTGCAAGACTTTGCATGATACATATTGCTCCACAATGATCCTCATCTTCTACCGAGAGCAAAAACAGTCAAAGGAGACCTCTGCTTCACTGCTCAGAGCAGACAGCTGATCATTTTATCCATGTTCCCTGTGCTTGTTTTTACAGTGTATATCTTGTGAATGCTGTTGCACGTATTAAAACAAGGTGACGGAAAACATTACAGCTTGTACTCACGTTAAATTAGCTGCAATTATGACAAGATGCACATATGTGTATCCAGAATTTCACCACGGTAACTGATGAAATTTGTGCTAATGTACCCAGTTTTTAAAGCTTTCCTATTAAGAAGTTCAGCATTTTCCATCCATTATCCATTAGTAATATAATTATGTCTGTAATATGAGGCTGCAATAGTTTAACTCCTAGCTCCTCACACATTTAATTTTTTTTGTGTAAAACTGCTTCGTTTTGCAGCACACTGGAATCAAGATCGAGATCTGTTTACCTATTTATTTATTTTTAATGTGGAGAAGGGCAAAAACCTACAAAGGTTCAAAGGCAGGTGGGATGTCAGACGGGATAATGCCGCAGCCTCGAACACAGGACAGAAGTCCTTTCACGCTTTACGTCTTGAATCATTTTCACTTCTCCTTTTTTCTGTCACTTTAACACTGAAACTTTGTGGTTAGGTTTCAGAAACTAAATGAACCCTTTCACAATGCTAGAAGTTCACATTAGTGTGACCCCTGCGGGTCCTGCTGTAATGTTTTCCTCCGTCCTGTGAGAGAGAACCGGATTCAAAGAGATTCAAATTCTCTGTTGTTACTGTGTCGAATAACAAAATCCAGAAGAAATCCCTTTAAACAAATGCATGCTGAAATACTGAATCGCTGTATGTGTTTCTTGGGGAGCAGATGCTCATTGATGATGAGCCTCAGCGCTATGAAATCCACAACAAGGAGTGGAAGACCCAGCTGAAGATGAGCAACCTGTCAGATGCCGACTCCGGGTTGTATTACTGCGGTGCAGTGTACCCCATCAGCACCTCGGTGAGCCACGTGGAGCTCAAGGTCAGTGACCAAACCTTCGTAATCTTACTCAAATATTTGGCTCAATATTTTAGAGGGATTTCTTCTTACATTTATGTAACTGTGAAGCACTTTGTAGCTATATGCTTTTTTTAAAAAACATCAGGAGTCAGCTTGGAGCCCCTTCTTGTGATGGACAGGTTAACAGATGAGGTCAGGCAGGAGTCTCTGTGGGCAACGATGTTTGCAGATGGCATTGTGACCTGTGGTGAGAGCAGGGAGCAGGTGGAGGTGTGCTCTGGAGAGAAGAGAAATGAAGCGAGAGAGAGAGAGAGAGAGAGAGAGAGAGAGAGAGAGAGAGAGAGAGACAGAGAGAGAGAGAGAGAGAGACAGAGAGAGAGAGAGAGAGAGAGACAGAGAGAGAGGTGTAACAGGTGAGGATGCAAAGAGCAGAGACAGTAAAGGTGAAGTTGAAGTACCCGGGTTCAGTCATCTAAAGCTGCAGACAGCGCATGAGAAAGGTGAAGAAAAAAGTGCAGGCAGGGTGGAGACGAGGGTCGGGGTGACAGAAGGAAGGAAGCAAAGGGTGTTTCTAAGAATGTTTATAAGGCGGCAAAATTTGGTCAAATCTGTTAGCCCAAACTTCCCGATGAGGCTGCTTTTAAAAGGTTCAGTTTATGTTTATTTTCCTAAACCTTGCCTCTGGCATTTGTCATAGATAATAAAGATTGAAACAAAGAATACAAGCTAAACTGAAATGAGCGATCGCACCCTGGAAACTAACTGATCTGCTGTGTAGCACTTGTTATAAATAAATAATTATACTCTCTGGGGCCCAAATAGATCAAAGAAAACATAGAATACACAAAAGAATAGTTACATTGTTTTAAAATAAATGAGATGTTATTGTTTTTTTTGAAAGAGTGTAACTATTTAGTTTTCATTTGAAGTAGTTTTAGATGCTTTATAAATGATTAATTTTTGTAGTTTGCAGATTAGACTCTAAGTACTATGCACTTATTTTATAAGATAAAACATCTGCACTTCTTTCCAATTAATGTGAATGCAGTAGTAGTAGTAGTAGTAGTAATATATATTATTTCCTCTTTCCCTGCTGAAGGTCATCAGCATCATAGAGCCGCTGAAGCCGTTCCTAACCATCCTGGCTGAAGTTCTCTTCCTGGTCACCGTAATTCTTCTCTACGAGAGAACTCAGTCCAGGAAAAAAAACATGCAGAAAGGTAAACAAACATCATCCAGCTCTCAGTTGTATCAGTACGATATTTTTTTTGCAACATTTGTAATTCAATTCAATTCAATTTCAATTCAATTCTATTCTATTTATACAGCGCCAATTCACAACAAACAGTCGCCTCAAGGTGCTTTGTATTGTAAGGTAAAGGTAAAGCCCCAACAATACTGCAACTAATAATAAAAACTAATTTTTATTATCTGCCTCATTCTCAGAAAACGCGCAGAACGCTGAGCAAAAGAATGAGCTGTGAGTGCGATATGACTTTCTCTAAAGAGTAAATTTTTAAGCTTTATTTATATATTTGCAGTGTTCATAATGGAAGAATGACTCGTCTTTCCCCCCCTCAGGCCTCAGGGAGAAGATAAGGAGCTGGAGGGAAGTACTTCGATGAGACACCGCAAAGTTTAAAGACCGCAGACGGCTTTAAAAAAAACCACATTCTCAGATGTGAATGTTAAAGTCCGTGCAGTTATTGTGGGAATACCTGTTATGATTGCATAATTCTTTTTCATCACACAAAGTGCAATAGCCTCTACATAACCAACACTCGAGTTTGCAACACAAGTGGCCTCTTTCCTCACGCTTACAAGGTTCTTCTTCACATTTACGTTGCATCTCTTTCACTCACTTCCTGTGGAAAAACCCAGATTGCATGCTTTACCTCACGTCACCTTATCCTTGTCCCCTCCAAGTCAAAACGGAAGCAGCTTTCTGTTGTTGACGAACCTCGAGTCACCTTTACTCGTCTTCGTTGTTCACTATGGTTTGTGAGCAGTGCCTTACACTCTTAAAAAGCAATTGACTAACCTCTCACTGTGCTTACAATGACTTCTGTCCTTGCAGTAATGTGTCTACAGTACTTGAATATGTAAATCTTAAGTATATCTTCCTGATGTTTGTGCATCTGTTTGGAGTTTATGTGTAGGACGACAGTCATGAGGTCCCTCCTAAATATGGCTGCACTGTATGCAGACAAGCCCATTAAATTTAGACAAACCACCGCCTCAGTGCTCTTTTATGTTCCCTGCAATCACTTCTCATAAAATTAAAAGCGCTAAATCAGTGAAGTTTAAGATGGATTAAACATGGAAAAACAAATGTCAGTTTGAAATAATGTCATTTATTTTTTATAAATACAGTGAATGCTTTTTTTTTTTTTCCTGGATAACCTTTACATTTCCTGTTCCCTACAGAGAAAAGCTAAGCTGTGTAATGACACAATAGCTGCACAGCTGCAACTGTCACACACAAAATCTGTCTCACTGCATTTGGAAAACGAGCTCGGGGAGCTGGTTGCTCAGCCTGAGTGTGGCTGCACCTAATGGGTGGAGCCCTCGTTACACGCAGCGGTTGTTTAACTTAAACGTGTTGAAGCTGCTGTGTTTCTAAAATCCTCTGGAGTGTGGCCAACACGGCCAACGAGGTTTCCCTTAGCTGTCAGTGTATTATAAATGGACTGAACCAGCACACACACACAAAAGAAATCTTTCAGTGCCTCTGTAATAATCAGGCATGTGTGTGGAGTATTTTTAGTACTTTCTTTCACCTGATTCTTCTTTGTTTTCAACATTACATTTTGTACAAACTGGCAAACTCCCAGAGATAACCCCCCCCCCCAAAAAAAAAACAACAACCCCATG
>VUQJ01017123.1:3983-17372 GCA_015108635.1 Andinoacara biseriatus | reverse complement strand
TTTACCGGTCGATCTACGTTCCCACCCTCACCTATGGTCACGAGCTTTGGGTAGTGACTGAAAGAATGCAATCGCGAATACAAGCGGCGGAAATGAGTTTCCTTCGAAGGGTGGCTGGCCTATCCCTTAGGGATAGGGTGAGGAGTGCGGCCATCCGTGAGGGGCTCAGAGTAGAGCCGCTGCTCCTCCACATCGAAAGGAGCCAGTTGAGGTGGCTCGGGCATCTGATTAGGATGCCTCCTGGCCGCCTCTTGGGTGAGGTGTTCCGGGCATGTCCCACTGGGAGGAGGCCCCGGATTAGACCCAGGACACGCTGGAGAGATTATGTCTCTCGGCTGGCCTGGGAACGCCTTGGGGTCACTCCTGATGAGCTGGTGGAGGTGGCTGGAGAGAGGGAAGTCTGGGCTTCTCTGCTTAGCCTCCTGCCCCCGCGACCCGGCCCTGGATACGCGGAAGAAAATGGATGGATGGAAAATTTAATCTATTGATGGAATAACAACCTCACTTTATTCAATTTTTAATTGAGAATTAAGTATATATAGAATTAAGTACATAAGTAGAAGAATAAGTAATGAGATTTAGAGAAAAACTACTTTAAGGTTTCCAGTTTAAGCGTTTTAATCTAAGATTAGCTTCACTGATAGACGACAGCTCTCTGACAGCCACAGCAGATGTTTCACTGAGTTACTGTTAAAGGTCAGATTTTAGTTATAGTTTCATATTTAGCTGAAATAGGGCAGCTTTCCAAGTTTGTGATGAATGTAAAGTTTTACCAATAAAGACAAACAAGTTATAATGAATGTTTCAGCTTTATAGGTTTTAAATCTTTCAGTACACTTTGGGAGGATAAGACATTTCAATTATTAAAGAATGCAGACTGTGTCGGGAAAATGAAGCGATTATGAACAGATCCAGACTGGATGAGCTGGGAAATAACTGGAGCCTGAACTGGATCTGGACCTTATCTGAATCTGTGATCCTGATCTGATTGGATCCTCCTGCTGTGCAGGTGGACTTAGACACAGTTTGCGGCTCTGTTATACAGCAGTATGATCACCAATTTAGGTGATTTGTAGTGGAAAATACGTTTAAATTCATACTCAGAATTTCAGACATCATAACTTTCAAAATGTCAACATTTAAGTCACTTTAAATACATTTAGTTCAGTTTTCAAGTCTCAGCCTCACCTTTAGTCAAACATCCACAGCTTCTGTGTCGAAAGCGTCATACAGATCAGTGTGATGTCACAGTGATGCTACAGCAAATGTCTGCAGATGAATTTGCTCCTCTGATTGCTTTACAGCGACTTTATGAATGAGGAAATGAAGTGAGTGTCAGACAGGTGGTTCAGGTGCAGCAGGACGGGAGGAGTCAGAGAGATGCTCAGAGTTTGTTGGATAAAACCTGCCTATGAGCAGGTTAGGTTCACAGAATCTGAGAGTTGGAGTTAGCTCTCCTTCTAAGAAGGCAACTCATTGCTTTGACATCTTTCATAACTAAATGAGCTTAAAATGAATTGAATTTGTAGCGAATAAAATGATTTTGAGTAAGATTAAAACATACATAGCACAGTCACATATTTTTATATTTTAAACAGCCTCACATTACTTTTGCAAGGCCATTATTTTCTTAATTTTAAATAATTCAAATACTGATATTTTCACTGGAATATTGTTTAGAATAAGATCACGTCACGAATAAGATATAAGATAGCTTTTATTAGTCTCACAATTGGGAATTTCATTTTATTACAGCAACAAATGAACAGTACAGGAATAAATAGTATAACAGTATGTATTATATTTCTTGTGCAAATAAAAGAAAAAGTAATCTGATTAGCTTGAGTATTTGGATTTGCATTGCATTGTGCTTCTTTGCTCTACTGCGCCTTTACGAGGACTTTGAAAAGACCTGCTGGTGTCTTTGACACTTTTAAATCTGCCATGAAATTTTTATTATTTCATACATCACTAGAGCTCACTTTGTGTCCACAAATTATGAAAAAAGATAGAAAAAAAACATGCTTCAGCCATATGTCATTTAATAATGATGCTCTCATTTAATTCTGTTTATTAAATCTAGTGCTTTACAGCGATTTGTGCTTTTTGTTCTATCCAAAAAGCCCAAACTCACTCCATAGCAGGCATATTTATGTCATATTTCATTTATTATTTTATCTCGAGGAAATCCACCAGTTCAGTAAATGCACAATGTCAACCAAAATGAACAGGACAACGTGCTTCAGTGTGCAGTAGATAAAGAGACATGTTTTAATGAGCAGTCATTCCTGAAGTGGCAGGCTGCAAACTCATTATTTTATAATCACTGCTGTGTTTGATAAAATAATCATCTGAGCCTGTAGCTGTCACTGAGCAGCTTTTAAACAATCCAGGAAAATGAGACAAATTACCAGCAAACAATATGTGCTTCAATGCATCAATAATAAAGTAAAAGAAAATAAGTGGAAGCGTTCAGTTTTCTTTCTTTGGTGACTTGCTTTCGCTGGCTTTTTTCTATAGCACCTCATCCAAGGGGCCAAAACTCAAATCTGTAGCAAAAAAACTGAAATATTAATTATGCGGGTTTGTTGGACTTTCAGTCATTTTGAACCCCTAAATCTTGTTTTATAAGAAATTGACACGTATGGTCGGCAGGTGGACTCAAAGGCAGTTTATTTACAGATTCAAGGTCAAGCAAATAATGCAATTGTCTTCCAGCAGCTCAGGTTCAACTGCTCTGACCCAAACTTGGTAATCCTTCATATCCTCACCTCTTGCAGCCAGCCTCTCCTCTTTAATCTCCAGGTTATCTGGGTACAGGAAACAATCAGGCAAGTGAAACAAGAACATCAGCAAAACAGCATCAGTGGCCAGCTCACAGGGGCCAGCTCAGAGGGACCAGCTCAGAGAGGCCAGCTCAGAGAGGCCAGCTCAGAGGGGCCAGCTCACAGGGGCCAGCTCAGAGGGGCCAGCTCAGAGAGGCCAGCTCAGAGGGGCCAGCTCAGAGGGGCCAGCTCAGAGAGGCCAGCTCAGAGGGGCCAGCTCAGAGGGGCCCTAACTGTGGCTCAGTCAGCAAGCCAGCAAACACTAACTGCCGCACATAAGCTTAAATAGTGGTCTTGACAAGCTCATCAGGAAGAGGTGGGTCATCTTCTCCAGGCGGACGTGTGCTCAGAGGGCTGAGACCCAAGCAGGGCCCTCCCCCTAACCACCAGACAGGAGACAAAAGTAAGAGGAAAGAGAAAGAGAAACAATGACTGGCAGGACAGGCACAGGAAGCCCGAGAGGGGCCATGACGGAAATACGATAGGTGCTGTTTACAGATCAGCAGAACGTGAATTGTGGATTCTGTCTTCCACTTCCAATAATTTCCCCAGAAAGGGAGATCGAAGATTGAATAGAATGACTGACTGATAACAACAACAAAACTTTAATAGAGTAGCTCTGTACATTCATTCATTGCTCAAAATAATTCTTTTCTGTTTTATAAAGGGTTTGGTGCATTCAGAATCGCTCTCCCCTCCTTTTAAACAGCTTCCTTCTAAATGTCTTTTCCTCATAAACCAAAGGTTTGAACTTCTGTATTCACAGCAAGAACTAGTAGCCTGAGAGGACCATATTATGAATATCAGCTCCCTCTGACATTGTAAAGAGCCAAGATTAGAAAAAACTCTATAACAGTGTTTTAGAGCAGTCTGAAACTTCAGCTTTTGGCTCAAACTCGACACCAAGAAAACTACTAGTGAACAGAGCCGTCTAATAAATGACACCAATGCATGAGAACATGTACATTCAGCAACTGGCCTCAAGATGTCAGTGTAACCATTCTGTAAAACCGAACAGAGGAGGGCGCTGATGAAAATGTGGGACATTTAGTCTTTGAATGGCAGTTCAGACAAAGCAAGAGGAAAGTTGTAGGTCTAAGGAAGTAAAATACTGGATCAGACATAATCAACCACTGTTTGTGCAATACAAGCATTTAAGTACCACATGACAATGTGCTCACATCTATTTTCTTAAATTATTCTATACATTTACAAATGTACAGTGTGCATAATTTCTTGTGCAACTTTCACTGGAGGGACCTCAGAATCTGAATTTTGTAAAGCTTTTTAATCCTTTGAATGAAATTAATTCCTTTAAAATAATTCTTAAAGGATTGAACACAGTCTAACTTTTGCTTTTTCTCTGCTGAGTCTAAGCAAGGTCACAGCTGAAGAGGAGGGACATGTACAGATTTGGTATTTGGCACTCAGCTGATTGGGAGCTGGTCTCCTGTTATCACCAATCATTTCTGTCAACCTACTGTTGAGTGCTTCTATTAATCTAATAACACCAATGCTTTGAAATCATTACTTTTAAAGATAGAATAAAAATTTCATGTACACTCAGTGACATTTGTGATTTGGACAGTTAAAGAAAAAAAAAGTCTCATGGATTTATACAACTACACCAATAACTACACTTACAGTAGCTTACAAAAGTATTCAAGTAATCCTTGAACTTTTCCCTATTTTGTCACATTACAACCACAAACATACATATATTTCACTGGAATTTAATGTGAAAGACCAACACAAAGTGATATACAATTGTGGTATACAAGTGTGAAGTCTTTTAGGGTCTGTCTCCACCAGCTTTGCACATCTAGTGACTGAAAGAAGAATTTCTTTGCAAAACAGCTCAAGCTCAGTCAGATTAGATGGAGAGCATTTGTGAACAGCAGTTTTCGGATCTTGACGCAAATTCTTGATTTAGTTTATGTCTGAACTTTGACTGGGACATTCTAACACATGAATATGTTTTGTTTTAAACCGTTCCATTGTAGCACTGGATTAATGTTTAGGGTCGTTGTCCTGCTGGAAGGTGAACCTCCGCCCCAGTCTCAAGTCTTTTGCAGACTCCAACAGGTTTTCTTCCAAGACAGCCCTGTATTTGGCTCCATCCATCTTCCCATTAACTCTGACTCTTCCATAAAGACCACATTTGTGCAGTGCACGACTAATAGTTGTCCTGTGGACAGATTCCCCCACCTGAGTTGTGGATCTCTGCATTTCGTCCAGAGTCACCATGGGCCTCTTGGCTGCATCTGTGATCAGTGCTCTCCTTGTTCTGCCTGTAAGTTTAGTTGGACAGCCTTGTCTTGGTACGTTTACAGTTGTTTCATACTCTTTCCATTTCTGGATAATGGTAAGATGTTCAAAGCTTGGGAATTCATTTTATAGCCAAAGCCTGCTTTAAACTTCTCCACAACCTTATTCCTGATCTGTCTGATTTAGACTTCATGATGCTGTTTACTCCCCAATATTCTCTTAACCAACCTCTGAGGCCGTCACGGAGCAGCTGTTATTTGTACTGTGATTAAATTACACACAGGTGGACTCTTTTTAGTCATTAGCTGTCATCAGGCAACGTCTGAATGCAATGCGTTGCACTCAGAGAAAAGGGGGCTGAATACTTTTGCACACCACACTTTTCAGTGAAATATATTTATGTTTTTGGTTGGAATGTGACAAAATATGGAAAAGTGCAAGGGGTATGAATACTTTTGCACACCGCACTTTTCAGTGAAATATATTCATGTTTTTGGTTGGAATGTGACAAAATATGGATAAGTGCAAGGGGTATGAATACTTTTGCAAGCTACTGTATATCTCGTTACCTGGTTTCTCTGCACATGCGCAGGGTTTGTGTATGAGTTCACATTTTAATACTATGAAAAACAAATGAATGAAAACCAAAAGCATTTGTTTTTCTAAAAGTTCAAAATCTGAATAATAATAATAAAAATAATTCTACTAATTGGTCACAATGACCTTCGATTATACACCAGTGCATTCAGAGTCTATAACCCTAACAGGGACAAAGTGCATTGCTGAAGTAATAGCGTGCCTACAAATAGAAACTCAGGTGTTTTTTTTTGTTTTTTTTTTACAATATTACAAGTTTGTACGGTCATCTTAAAATGCAGACATGGGCAATTTGTAATATTATGAAGAGCCGAAGAGAGAATTCTTGACTTCTAGTTTTTTATTACAGCCTTCAATAAATAAAAAAAAAGCAACACTACACTGAGAACTTTAGAGTTCTCAGTGTAGTGTTAAACACGTTACACTCCCGCCTCGGACACACAGTATTTGTGCATCCTGTCAGTCAGATCTCAGCAGCAGATCAAGCCACGGTGGATTGCTGCTTTCTGCCACTTCAAACACTGACCAGGCAGAGGTTGCTAAGCAACCGTTGTGCAGTGTTTTGTGATTCAGTTGTCTTTACACAACAAAGAGATGCTGCGTTGCTTCTCCTGAATGTGACCTTATGACGGAGCCACCCACCGTCATGGACCGGACCTCCCAGTGAAAGACTGTATGAGACATCAACATGTTTGGCACTCGGGCTGAATATGTTTAACATCAGACACTGTGTTGGAAGGTGATACAATTACAGTGTAGATCGCAGTGTAATTATTTAATACAGACACATACTCGTGCATTCGGCATAACTGCATGGTAACCTGGCAAACCTTAATCTGAACAAATAGTTTGCACCATGCCCGCCTCTGAACTTGAGCTTGATTTTGACATCACGCTACACTTCTGAAGTTTAGCAGCAGCATTTTCCACTGTTACAATACTGGAATAAACAACATAGTTTTCCCTACAGTAGGTGTCACCATAGGAACATTTCCTGAAGTTGTTTTGTTGTTTTAACATCCATTCAAGATATCATGCTAGGTTGAAAATTGTATCACCTGCTTCATGAATGTGCTGGATGTCATGTTCTAGTATCAGAATGGGGAAGAAAGGTCATTTGAGTGACTTTGAATGTGTCATGGTCTTCCACGGATAACAATCTTCGATGGACATCCCAGCAAATTCACCCCAAGGTCAGACACAGCAGTGCTCAGAGAAAAACCCCAAAAGTTGCAGCTTAGACTCTAGTTTTCAGTAAAAAAGCTGTACACTTCCTGCTCAGCAACAGACACAAACAGAAAAGCAAAGCCGGTGAATGAAATTGTGCAGTTAGCTCAGAAAGAGTAAGATATTTCTCACTGGAGGTGGTGGAGACCCAGAACCGAGCAAAAGGAGCGTGAATATTGGATTTGAGAGTTGGACAAACAACCCACATCCTTCACTTCAGTGTTTCAGTTTGATACTTTTATTCCACTGCAGAGAGATATATGATTATTATTAAACTCTGGCTCCCTCTCCCATAGTTTGTCCAGTTTTTCTCTTTTCTCCCCTGTTAAAAGGGAGTTTTTCTTTCCTGTCTGTTTGCTCAATGGGAGTCATTTGATTGTTGGGGTTTCTTCCTAATAGAGTAGGGTCATAAGGTGGAGTGTGTGTGTTTGCATGTTTGCTTGGGTTTTCTCCAGGTACTCCAGTGTTCTCCCCAGTTCAACGACATGCATTTAGTGGGGTTAGGTTAATTGGTGATTCTAAATTGCCCATAGGTGCGAATAGGCATCAGTGATTTGGATTGACTAGTACAGTACTAGTAAATGCATTACTCTCCACTGTTGGGAAATCAGTATTTGGATGTTGCACTTAAATAAGCATCAGAAACATTACTGTAAAATGCCAAAAACTGTACTGTGAAAAGTATTTCATTACTCCCCTTCTCAGTACTTGCTTCACTTTAAGGCTTGTGGGCTTTTGCTGAGTGTGAGAAGCTCTTTTGGACACAGTGTTTGACGCCGTCATTTACAGTCGCACACAGCTGTCTGCCAGAAGCAGCATCACAATTGCCCACATACGAATTCACCCAAGAGATTACCCACCGTAATGGCTGCCAGGTGTAGTGACAAGCAGGCGTTGATGACTAGACATGACAGCGGCGGAGGATATGAAGGAATGTCTCAACACTGAACTCGACAAAGAAAACACAAAGAGCTGTGGCTAATTACAGCTGCTGTCAACAGGCTTCATTAGAGATGCAGCACAGCTAATGGAGGCCCGCTCCTCCTGCCACCTCACAATGCTGCTGCACACGTTATTTATAGACCGGCGACACATACACACACTTCCACTCCAGAATGTTGAACAAGCAGATTTTCTTGGTGAGAGCAGAGCTGGCTGTTGAGCTGATATTTACTGCTTTGCCTTGAAAATAGGATGGTTTTCAAACAAGGTACTATGATATCTTGCAATAAAGAGACATTTGCACTATTTTCATGATGGGTCATCTGTGTGAAAAAGCATAGTTTATACTCTAGCTGACTTTTTTCTGTGGGCAGGTCACTTTCTCATTAAGGTTTTCAAACAGAAAATCTTTTTTGTCTTAAGACAGTGCACTGTCCGCACTGTCCTGCAGAGGGAGGCTGCTGCTGTTGGAGAGTGCTGTTGCAAAGAGAGAGAGTTCTTGGAGTGCAGCAATGTTTAGGTGGGTGATACATGTCTGTGTAACATCTACAGGGATGCTGGGAGTCGAGGACTGTTGTGAGAGGATCAGTGACTTCATTCATCAGTGGTTTTAATGTTTAATGTTGTTTACCATTGGTCAATGTACTAATACCAGACTGTAAAAGTACCCAATCTATAAGCCTACTAACAGATAGAGCAACTATGTTACATTATAAAACAATGAAACATGTGAGGAAGCTGTATTAAACACGCCAAATAGATTTTGAAAATAGAATGCAGTAGAATTATTTTATATTTTAACTTGGGACACTCGATTAGATTGGTGTATTCATAAGACTGCTACTGTGTGAGTGGGTTACACCATACAAGAATAATACAAGAACAACAATATTCTACAAAAAATCTGAAACTGGTTTTCGGTACATGGAATGTGACCCCTCTGATGAGGAAGGAACCTGAGCTAGTACTTGAGGCGGATACTGGCAAGATATAGTTAGGCAAGCCTCAACACACAGCTTGAGTTTGGGAACCAGTCTCCTGAAGAGGGGTTGGACTCTGTTCCACTCTGGAGTTGTCCTTGGTGAGAGGCGGTGAGCAGGGGTAGGTGTTCTTGTATCACTTAGTTCAGGCCTGCAAGTTGGGATTGCCTCTGGACAAGAGGGTTGTCTCTGGGTCAGGGACCATGTCCTGACCGTTGTCTGTGCTTATGCACTAAACAACAGTCAGGATACCTTCAGGGTCAGGGTCTCTGAAGGGGGTACTGGTACCCCACCTGGTGACTCCATTGTCCTGCGTCCCCACACTCATGTGAGCAATGGCAATGAGACCTGGACGAGTGTGGTTAACCTAATCCCAAATGGTGTTTTGCTGTTGGACCTCTGTCCAAACTGCAGTTTCTCCATAACGAACACCATGTTTGAACATAAATGTGTCCCTAAGTACACATGGCACCAGGACACCCTAGACTGAATGTTGATGGTCCTTTTTGTATTTATATTTTCAGCTCTTGCCCAGTCTACATTTCCTTTGTGGACTTGGAGAAGGCATTCAACTGCGTCTGTCCTCCTGGGAGGTGCTTTGGGAGTATAAGGTATTGGGCTTGTTGCTTGGCGGCTATCCAGTCCCTGTCCAACCATTGTCAAAGTTTAATCTGCATTGCCAGCAACAAGTTGGACTTGTCTCTGTGGGAGCTGGACTCTGCCAGGACTGCCCTTTATCAATGATTCTGTTCATGGTTTTTATGGACACAATTTCTAGGCACAGCCTGGAGTCTTGTTTAGTGGTCACAGGTCTTTGCTTTTTGCAGATGATGTGGTTCTCTTGGCTTCATTGAGCAATGAGCTCCAACTCACACTGGAACAGTTCACAGCGGAGTGTGATGCAGTTGGGATGAGAATTAGCATTTCCATGGTCCTCAGTCACAAAAGGCCAGGGTGCCCACTCTAGGTTGGGAATGAGTTAGTGCTCCAGGTGGTAAAGTTAAAGTATCTTGGGGGTCTTGTTCATGAGTGTTGGGAGAGTGGAGCAGGACATTAGCGAAAGGATTGGGGTAGCGTCTGCAGTGATGCGATGTGATACGCTGTACTGGTCTCTCGTGGTGAAGAGAGAGCAGAGCGTAAAATCAAAGCTGTTGATTTACCTTTTCATCTACATTCCTACCCTCACCTATTGTCACAAGCTCTGGGTAGTGACAAAAGAAAAGACATCACAGATACAAGATAGGTGAGGTGTTCCTGGCATGTCCCATTGGATGGAGACCCTGGGCAGACCAAGATTACATCTCTCGGCTGGCCTGGGAGCACTTCGGTGTCACACCCCAGAGGAGCTGGAGCGCATGGCCAGGGAAGGGGAGGTCTAGATGTTTCTGCTTAGACTGCTGCCCTTGTGATCCAATACCACATAAGCAAGAGAAAATAGATGGATGGATAGAATTATTCAAATAATTTGACTACTAAAAATAAGATTTTTGGTGCAGTGGTTGTTGCCTCACATAAATAAAGTCCTGGGTTTGAACCTGCTGACACACTGGGGTCTTTCTGTCTGGCGTTTGCATGTTCTCCTTGTGCTTATGTGGGTTCTTTCTGCGTACCCAGCTCCCATATTCCAAACAGCTTCCTCTAATATTCCAAACACATGCTTCTTCAGTAACCAGTGATTGTAAACTGTTTGTAGGTATGAATGTGAGCGTGAATGGTTGCCTGCATTAGCCCTGTAATGTAATGAAAAAGCATAGACGGAAGCAAAATGTTGCTGTTTGGCTGGAGAGTTGCTTTCTCAGTTTAACTTTACATACGTTACACACACTTGACACACTTTACACATCCGTATCAGATTTACTGCCATTAGGACACTAAAGAAGAAGCCTCTATACATTTTTACTGGTTGTGGCCCAGTCCCAGCCCCCACTGATTACATGACATACAAATGAATTATTCTCATTGTATAATGCCTGGATAAGTAGCCTATCTGTCATGCTAGCCTATTATGTGGACAAATTGACACAAAGCACTATATACTAATTCTTTCTGTTACTGCCTACTATCACGGTTTAATTCAGTACAGTGACTGCTTAAAAGTATGTTTGTTTTTTGTGCTTGTCACATTCTATGCGAGTGGGTCAGTCTGATCATAACATCATCATGGATCAACATCATGCACTGGCATGGTACCGGCATAAGAGCGCTTTTTGTCAATTCAAAACGTGGAACCCGACATAATGCAAAAATGCACTGAGGAGACAAAATGCAAAAAATGAGTCCAGCAGAGAAGCACAACAGTGTACAATAAAGAAACATTCAATTCTAAGGATCTTTTTCTCAAATTAAGGAAATAACTTCATTGATAAACGTTACCATCAGGTAACAAAATTCTTCTGTGGTTGTTTTTGCGTCACTTTCTGAAGCATTTCGAATCATCATCTCACCTCCTTCCTGTCCCGAACAATGATGGGCACCTGGATGGATCAGCTGCCAAACAGAAGAAGTGGGTGAATGTGGGGAATGAAGCCACCACCAGCTGTTGTGTACAAATGGAGACATGAACAGTTCGGGATCTGAGGTGAGAGAAAAGCCTGCTGTTGACACAGTAAACCTACGGAGCCATAAATACTGCAGCCAGCCTTCCCCACTCGCGCTCCCTCCTCTCGCACAGGCCGCAGTGTGATTATGTGTGTTCCCTGTTCAGGAGTGGTGTATAAATAGTAAAGCGCTGCCCCAAATTGTGAAATTGGTTTCTCTCTCTTCTCTCAGACCCAGAGGAAGCAGAAGCAGCCGTGTAAAATCTTTTAGGCTGCTGCTTAAACTTGTGGACAAACAGCAGCAGTGGGGAAAGCGCTGGGACAAGACATTCCTGTCTGCAATTTAATAATACAAACTGACGCTGCTGTCACCTCTTCTGACAGCAGCCTGCAAAATGCAACAATCTAAAATTAAGCCGCTAATGAATAAATAGTGCTTGGAAATGATGCTGGTCAAATGTATGTCAAAAGGTTGCCTTGTAGATATGCTGGCATTTTCTGTATTAATGATTTGAAATTGATTCCTTACAATTATGGCAATTACAAAGACAATGTCTGATTGACTAAAGTGGATATATCACATTATCTATAAATTACAAGGACATTTCCAACAAACTCCGATGTAATTTAGTACCAATTATAGCGCAAACGGAGAGTGTCACTGTTAAAAAATGATGTATGAGCTAATTGATAAAGACTACATAAACTGAACTGATGCACAGTCAATGTGGTTAAAATGCATTCATACTCTAAAAATTTCGCTGCACATCAGTTACTGGATCATTTTCATTTTTGTGGGCAAAAATGTTTGTGAACCAGTGTTTTGTTATCATTTACTGTTTTGTTAAAAGTAATGAGTATAAATGCTGATGCTCTTTCATCTAATCATTAAAGTGTATATTACTGTATGTCACACTGTATGCAGCACACCCGTACTGCCTCCATAGGAAGAAAGAGGGTAAGAAGCTGCTTATCAGGCACTCTTGATTGAAGTGAAGTGTGAGCACCTCTATAAAAGCAGATGTTTTGGCAATTTGCTGGTCTGGAGCATTCAGATGTGTTAACATAATGGCAAAATCTTCCCAAAACTGGACGGCCCAGCAAACTGACTCCAAGGTTAGACCATGCAGTCCTCAGAGGAATTACATAATGCCAAAAAGCTCCATCCAAGACTCAACATGTTAAATGTTAAAGTTAGTGATAGTACAATTAGTACAATTGTAGAGTAAAATTAGAAGAAGTTTGGAAATGTTTGGAAGGGTCGGCAGGAGAAAGCCTCTCTCCTCTGTAAACCAAAGTATTCTAAAGTCAAATATGAGGCCATCCAACAGCTGATGCTTGGCCCAAATTCATCCAACAGGACAATGATCTCAAACACAGCAGCAAATATATGACAGAACAGCGGAAAAAGGAAAAAGACTCAAGATGCTGCAATGGCCCAGCCAAAGTTCAGACTGCAACCTGGTTGAAGTGCTGTTGCAGGACTTTAAGAGAGCTGAACACTGACAACTGAAAACTTACTGCAAGTTATTGCTGCTAAAAGTGGTTGTACGAACTACTGAATCATGAGGTGTACTTTCACAGGACTGCTGAGATTTCTTTGAAACATTTCCACATGACTGCAGGTGCAAACCAAACATTTCATATTTCTGATGCTATATTGTAAAAGCATCAAGCAAATCATGGTTTATCAGTGAGTTTAGGATTTAAAGTTATTAAATGTGGCTACAAAACTAGACGATGGTTAAGTTCTCCCAGAGTTTGAAATGTTGCACGAACATATGAGTTGCAGGTGACGTGCGGCACACCTCCAACTTCTCATCAAAGAAGGCAGACTTATGATCATGCAGCATAAAATCTTACAGGCTGCTTACAGAATTATGGAAAAACACCATTTACTGCCTGAATTCTTTATGGAAGTGACTCGAGATTGTTTCACTACCCACAGAATTCTGTGACCTTCAATAATAAATCACATTTGATGTTGCCACAACAATTCAACCAGAACTGAAA
>VUQJ01017119.1:11600-23649 GCA_015108635.1 Andinoacara biseriatus | reverse complement strand
ATCTTCAGTGCCACCTGTTAATGTGATTAATGGCCCCGAGGCTACAATGAAAGGGAGTGAATCCTTGCTCTCCTGCAACACACACACACACACACACACACACACACACACATTACGCAGCTCATTGGACTGCCTCACTGTCTCACCTGAGAGGAGCTGCTAGATCTTTGAAATGAAATGACTCTCTCTCTGTTGTCTCTTTTTGTCTTTGCCTCTTTGGCAGAGGACTAGTGTATATATATATATATATATATATGTGTGTGTGTGTGTGCACGCGCGCACTCACGTGTGTGTGTGCCTGTGTGTGTGTTGTTCATGCAAGTGTGTGTTTTGAGGATCAGAGGTGGGAGTGAAAGCGAGGCTGTGTCCCCTGAGGGAGGGCTGTCAGTCTGACAAACCTGACATTTGAGCTGTGCTGCTGTGTGGCCACAAGTCATTTCACCTTTTCTAAATGAAAACACACACACGCACGCGCACACTCAGCCCAGTCACTCGCAGACACCATGCCACAGAGGTACTGCTGTATTTTTATGATTTACCTCCTCTTTGCTCTGTTGGATTGAGGTGAGAAAGGGAAGCACAGTTTGAAATGTGATTTATGATCATGTCAGCAGATCCATCTCACTTCGGTCCACTTACTTCGTTCAAGGCGCATTTTCAGAGTGTGGACAGGGTTTATGCAATTTAAAGAAAGCTGAGAATGTCTCTTGTTCTTTTTTTTTCCAAGGTACCCAGTGATTCTCTCCATAGAGAATCACTGTAGCATCCAGCAGCAGAAGAAGATTGCACAATACCTGCGAGAAATCTTTGCAGACAAACTGGACATAGGAGATGTACTGAGTGGAGACTGCAAGACATTACCCAGTCCTCATAGCCTGCAAGGCAAGATTCTCATCAAAGTAAGAATAAATCTAAAGTGGTTAGATGGATGGACTAACAGTTCATGCTTTTAACTGAATGAATAACTTACTGAATTCAAATATAACTTGTCACTTAGTGCTCTTGTGACTGAAAGCATCTGCATTAGCTCTCCTCTCACTTCAGTGAAGAAACAAGTGTGTTGATCATCTGTCAATTCTACTTCATGTGAATGGGTTGAGAAGGCACTGCAAGGCCACTAATTATTTCCCATAAACAGATGAAGTGAAGGAAGAGGAGCAAAGAGGAAGGCAAAACTAGGTCACGGTATTAATTATAGACAAGAAATGAAGAACGAGTATATGATGAGTGCGTCAGATTAATGGCTTTAAGTTTTGTTAACTCCAAATCACAAAAAAGAAGAGTCTTCAGAACTGTTCGGGTCCAATTTAATTATTTAATTCTCTTTTAGTTTTTGAGGCAACATTGATTCAGAGGCACTGTTGCCTTAAAGTTAGAAGAGAAAAAAATTATTAAATTGCAGCCATATGCAGACCTCTGAGCTGTTGTAACATTTTTATCTTGCACTTGAATTATTATTATTATCATTATTATTTCGTTTGGATGTGTGAAGAGATTTTAAAATAGCTAGTAACTAATTGTAGCAATGTTTAGTTTAAAAATGTTTTCTACATATTTAAATTTTGTATTGCTAATCTACGCATACAACACCACTCCAAACCCTTGCAATATGAAAGTTTATCCTCTTTATTTATTTATTTGTATTTACCAAGTTGAAAAACATTGTACTTTAGAGTTATTAAAGTGGCTCATTATCAGAATTTTGATATGACTCAAATGACTGATAAAAAAAAAAAAATTCACTGACATAAAATTAATCCACTATAGCTGGCAGATCTATTCAGCTCTCAAAACATCACACTGATGAGTTGATGCTAAACTTGTGCTAAACTTTACACTCACTGGCCAGTTTATTGGGTACACATTGCAAGTACCAGGTTGGATCCTGGCATAGATTCAACAAGAAACTGGAAACATTTTGATCCACATTGACTTAATGACATGAAGTTTGAGGTGATTTGAGGTTCGTGACATGACGCGTGCTGATGGCTCATGGGTACGCTGCGGTCATAAAAGAATGGACATGGTCAGCGACGGTTCAATGTTTATGCTAAATTTCTCACCCTACCATCCAAATATTACCGCAGAAATATAGACTCATCAGACCAGGAAACATTTTGGTGAGCCTGTGTGAACTCTAGCTTCAGTTTCCTGTTCTAAGCTGACAGAAGTGTCACCTCTTTTTTTGGGACCATTCTCTGTAACCCTGAACCAGTCTGGCACAAAGAACCACGCCACATTCAAAGTCACTTAAATCACCTTTCTTCCCCATTCTGATGCTCAGTTTGAACTTCAGCTGGTCATCTTGACCGTGCCTCTATACCTAAATTTATTGCTGCATGGCTGGTTAGATACTTGCAGCTGACAGATGTACCAAACAAAGTGACAGGACAGGACTTAAAGTACATAAAGAACATTATTGATCAATGCATTACTAAACTTCTTCAGTCAATGTGATCATTTAGATAAAAGCCACAATTTAGAGTGACCATGGATGTTGCACTTGCAAGTTTATCTAAAAGCAGAAGCATGTCAAGCCTCACAAGTGTATCTCTTTAGAGCACTAGCTGTTCCCAAAAGGCAGTAAAGGTGTCCAGCAAAATGATATGAATTGTGGTTGATATAATCGTCATTGAAAAGACAGAAATCCGACACAATATCCAGTTTTACTTTGACAGCCTCAGAACCAAGATCCTTATCCACCAGCACAGTAGGAGTTACCCAAAGACCCCAAGACAGACAGAGGATCTTGATGAACAAAAGCTTTCCACATTTGTTGGATTTTTTTCTTCTTCTTCTTTTTTTTTTTATAAGAATGAGATACAATTGACTTTATCTGTAATGTTGAAGAAAGTCTGCATTGTTCTCTGTGAAAGAAGCCCTGAATCTGTCTCATGGTCAGATGTCTGAAAAGTTAAAGAGCATTATTGATTTTTCTATAAAGACCCTTTACTCCCCCATCTTTTTTGTCCCTCTCTCTGTCCTCATTTGAGAGGCTTTCACCTCTCTCAATAAACCAGAAGCGCAAGACCAGAAGAGACCAGGGAGTCACAAGACAATGAAGAGAAATGGCATAAAGGTGTTTGACACTCACAAATAGAAGGAAAGCGGATATATTACTTGTGGCAGTGGTTGAAGTGAGGGTGGTGATGTACTGCAGTAAGCACAGAGTCTGCCATTGATAGTGGAAGAAGAAGCTTAGAAAATTTTAACTCCCACTCACACCTCCAGAGAAGCTTACTAATGGGCTTCCACTGTGTGCTGAAAGAGGTGCTCGGAGAGCTCCTCGGAGACGCTGCAGCTGACTGTTTATGGTGTACGTGGTTGTGCATATGTGTTTTGTGCCCTCTTCTGTGCTTATTTCTTTTCATTCTGCCTGTTTATCCTGGTAAAGGATCTTCATAAATTAGTAGGATCCTCAGTGTCTGTCTATATTTTTATGAGTCAAACAAATTGAATTGTGCTGTGTTATTCTTGGACCATCTTACAAGTGCAACCAGTGTGGGCGTACATGTGTTTAAAATGGATGAGCAATGCATTTAAGACATATGCATGGGTCAAATATCTCTCATCCCATCTTTGTCTGTCCTTTTTTTTCCCATGCAGGGAAAGCGCCTGCCTGCCTATCTGTCTGCAGATGCTGAGGAAGGGGAAGTGTCTGATGACGACAGCGCTGATGAAATTGAGGACGACTTCAAGCTCAAGAGCAGCAATGTATGTTAGAGGAATAACTATGAATTTGATGTGCAAACAAAGAAGCATGAACCCTCAAATTAGCATGTCCAAATAGAAACATTTCTTTTTATCATTTAGGTCCTTCTTGCTTGTTTTCAATTAGATGCTGTCATCATTTTCAGGCCATTTTTTTCTATCTATGGACTATGTGTTTTTTAGTCTGTTTCATAAATATGACAGCACATTGGTAATATAACAAGTCATCCAAGAAAATCATTTTCATCTTACTCAGTGCAAGAAAGCTAAAATATGTTTGCGATTTACCTGCTGCATGTTTTGCAACATTCTCATAATGCTAGGACAAAATGCTCTTATAAGAGCCAAGTCAATATAAATACTGAAAAGAAATTTAGGCAAAATTTTGACTCATGAAAACATAAGGAATAAGGATAAGGAGTGTTTTTAAAAAACTTTTTTGTTTGCCATTTTTTTCCCCCATCAAAACACTATTGAGATTATTTAGAAATTTAAATAAATGGCATCAACTCCTCTCTGAATTTCTGAATATGCCTTTTTTTTAGTTTAAAATGTCTTACACTATCACTAAAAGTGTCTCAGTCTCAGTCCATGTTCTATGGCGGCAATTGGTAGCACTTAATTGTTTTGTTTCACAGACATGTTTTTTTTTAACATTATTGCCCCTAGTTTTCTGGCCCCTTATTACCCAGTCACACAAATTTCAGTGTAATATTATTCAGCTCTAACCATTGCTGATACAAGAGACTGCTTGGTTATTACCTGCATATTACTTCGGTATTTATAGGGTAATAACTTGTTATTACCCTATAATATATTATTATTACCTCCTTTTCCATGTTTTTAACCCACTGTTACCACATTTTCACTGAGCTTTAATAGAAAGTCCTATCAGATAAGTTTTCAAGTCACACTTAACAGCACAGTAAAAATCTAACAAAAACAAACAAACAAACAAAAAAAAGCAGCATTGGATTTAACTTTATTTTACTGTTAATTTAATTTTTGAAACACAGTTTCCTCTGATGATGACAAATCACAATAATGATACATGATAAATCTAATGAAAAATTAATTAAAAAGATAGCAGCAACCACAACAGGCAAACAAACAAGAAAACAAACCCTTAGTTTGGACCGAATCAACCCCGACCCCCACGTACGGGCACCATAAACAGAGGTTAGATAATGAGATTTAAATGGCATTGCGGTTCTAGAGTTAATGACTTCAATAATTTGTGCTTGTGAGGTTTTAATGATTGCTATTGTTGCTATGTTTTAAATAAGCAATGCTTAATCAAGCAGGCATAGATTTAAGACAATGTAAATATTTAAAAAAATACTTTGAATATGCTCAATAGATAAAGAGTAAAGCCTCTTACAAAATATGTCTAAGAATGCCATCATTGCCAGGTTATGATAATCACTCTTTAGTTTTCCATGAACTATTTTCATAGCTATCTTTAATCATCATCATCATATTTTGTGGTACAACAATGCCAGGGTCCTCCTTACACTGCTTAAAACAGGACAAGACTTTTCCAGATGGTGTAGTTGTGTAACCAAATATGGCATCATTTTTCTACATTTAGCTGAGAGGCATGAGGCTGCAGATGCCACTTCAGATGATCATTGCCAATTTAAAACGGGAGATGGCAGGTTTCCACTGATGGGAGGTTTTGTATTGAGCTCATTAAACCCGAATGCTTTCACAGCAGTCGGCGCTGAACATTGCGGTACTAGAGCATTATAACTTTTGTACAGTTGTGATGCATGCGATGTGTAAAAAGATGATTTGTATAGTCTTGATTACTCACACTGTTTGTGATAAAAATGTATTTTTGTTGTCATTTTGAATGTATTAATGCACATACTGAATTCCAGGTATAACTCACTGAGAAAATTGTTCAGTCACATTCCACCATTCATTCAGCAGGTGTAGTTGTTTATTCATTATCAGACCACTTATACACATTCTGACCTGTGCAAAGGGAAGCTATAGCCTGCAGATGTACACACAATTATATGTGATTATGTGCAGTTATCATCTTCTGCCTCAATTTCTTGCAACTAGGCAGCACTGTATGTACAGGCTTGATTCCTGACAGTGTAATGTTGCAGTTTCAGGTGACAATGTACACTTGGCATTACTCTATACACCATTTGAAAAAGTCCTCTTTTTCACCTCTTTTTTTTTTTACCCAGGGAAATGGCCACCACCAGGTGGAGTCTCACATCAGAAAGAAACTGGACTCTCTTTTAAAGGAGTCTCGGATCGGAGACAAGGAAGATACCGACAGCTTCAGCATCAGAGCTCTGCTCCGAGCCACACACCAGGGTCTTCAGAAGAACCTGCGGCAGGTACAGCCCCAAGGCAATGTGTGGGGTTGAGTATAAAGCAGAGATGTACTTGTTAACAGATAAAGAGAAGAAAGTAAAGAAGAAGGGGGATAAAACTAGGCCATGGGATTAGTCATGGAGGGGGATGGAGAAAATAAAAGAGCAGACTAGCTGCTGCACAGCTCATAGGTCAAACACACTCCCCAAACAGATGAAAACAGAGAGACACACAGGTCTCTCTGAAGGGGATGCTATGTTTCCACCCACGTAAGCGGTCTTTCATCCAAAGCATGTCAAAACATACTGAAAGTGATGAGAAACTAAATGTCTGCAGTGTTACTTAATATTTAATTTCCCTACTTGGCTCTTGTGCTATTTTTAGAAGGTTCAGTTTCCTGACAGCCATTTTAATGTAGTGGGTGTTGTGCATTGGGGTTTCCTATTCATTTTATTCTACTCATGCTTTGCTGGTGATACCCTTCACCACATTTTGTCACAAAACGTTTTTCTTTCTAGGTGTAACTTACTGTAATTTGTCTTTTTCTTATTTTCACCCACTTATCAGCTGTATTGTGCTTTTTTGGCTAATGTCTGTTACATTTAGCCCCTGAGATTTAGGGTTTAAGTGACTCACTGGGTGCTAATGTGGCTGTTATAAGATTCACACCATGCACAAATCTAAATAAGTGCACATAAACACAAATATGAAATTCTCTGAATGTGTTTTTTCGTCCTTTAGAGCTCCAGAGGGGTTCTGAAGAAATCCCAAAGCAGATCATTCATCACGACACTCAAACAGAAGGTAAGAAGCATGGAAAAGAAGGCGGCTCTCTTTGGTTGTTTCTCAATCTGTTTGTCTGGGTTTGTCTAAAATGTAATTCATGTTTGTTCAGCTCCAGGTTAGATTTTATTGAATTATTATACTTCTTACAGTATTAAATGACTTTTGAAGCCTCTTTGTGTGTGTATATATGTGTGTGTGTGTGTGTGTGGGGGGGGTAATATTAAACAAGATGATTTTTTTTTCATTTGAATGACAAACCAAAGGTGCCTCAAGAAATCAATACTGTCTCTGTGCATGAAGGAAAAGTATGCAAGCCTGCATCAAATGCCTGAAATGTCAGAACAGCCTCTCTGATTGAACACCTCCACAGCAAACTTGGTTGCTGATTTAACATGTTCCATCAGCTCAACAGCAAAACTTTAAATTGTTTTATTTTTAATTAGTGACATTACATAGTGGATATTTTAACTGTGTAACTGTGTCTCCATCTGCCCTCAGTCAGTATGTTAAGCTATGCTGGTGCTGCATTGTATTCACTGTCACCTTTATCCTGTGATGAAAGATTTCCATGTTGATGGCCGTGGTCTCATCCATAGAGCACAAGACGTCAGTGAATGGTTTAATGAGTATGGAAATTATGTGAAATTATGTGAAATTTTGTGATTTGGCCCTTAAACGTATCAGATCTTAACCCAGTTGACCCTCTGCTGGAGGATACCAACTTGTTAAGCAGCGCGCTCCACCACCATCATTGAAACATTAAACAATATGTTTTGGAAAAATTGCAAGTGGAGCTTCAGAGATTTGTAGAATCAATGACGAGGAACACTGAAGATGATTTTGTGATGTCCTACACCTTCCTGAGCCACTATGCTAGTTTTTCTTTCCTTTAATTTATCACATACCTTGGAATGACACATGTAGATTTAAAGCATACTAATACACTTTTGTGTATTAGTGTGTATTTTGATCTTCTTTATGGTATATTTGTCCTTTGGAGAGAGACTGTGTAGTCCCCAAGAGAAAATCTACTGAAACTGATTAAGATGTTTACTGGTTCTTCAGCATCAGTCTAAATTATCATTCATTTATTACAAGTATAGGTTAGTGTTACAGTATGTGTGTGCTGGTTTTTGAAAGGATTCCCTAAACATTTGGTCATTTCTCAGTTTGGTTATTTCCCTTTTTGAATTTCTCTCTTTAGCCATTTGCTTACTTTTACCTTCCTCATTTTACTTCACTGCCCACACACATCTACTCTTCATTCTTTTATGCCTCCCTCTTTGCATTTTGTGCACCCTCCCACGTGTGTGTATATATCTGTGCACGCATGGGTGCAAGTAATCTGTTGGCAGGCAGCCTTAACCCTGTAATTACTGCAACTTTCATCCTCTTCCTAACTTCACTTTTCCTCTAATCGAACAAACTAACAAAATGCACAACAAAACAAAGAAAACACAAACACTCAAAAGGAGTCTTGCAGTGATTGCATGTACTATATATGAAGCTGACATGCACAATCACACACGCTAGCAACATTTATGGGCCTAAAGAACTCTTGTACTGTGAATATGTAGGTGGTATTATGTATGTTATATATGTTACACATTTATCTGGATTTAAAATCAAGGGAATGGTTTAGTTTATATTTTTTATCAGATGAAAAGCCTTTACAATAGTTGAACTTTTGTGTTTGTTTATATATCCCTGTTTGTCCACTATCCAGAGGCACTCCAAATCCAGGTTGACATGCCAAAGCATGGACAAGGAGGAGGATGGTCAGGAGAGGTCTGGGAGGGAAGCTGGAGGACAGTTCAACAGGTGACCTTTGAACCACTTCACCACAGTACTGACAATATCTGACAGCTGAGAAGTTGGATAGTTGCTGACTGCTGGGAGCATGAAACAGTCCAGGTCACTGTTAGTGACCTGCAAACACTGAAGCTTTTACAGCTTTATTGTATGTTTGTGTGACGACTCAAAGTCTGGAACTACCACTGACACAGTTTTCTTTCTCGTCTCATTTAAAGTCCGTATTCTTAGAGAAGAAAAATGTACCATCACCCTTTTCCACTTTCCCTTATTGTACCGGCCATATTCAGCCTGCATGCCCTGCTGTGTAATTCCCACCCTGATCTGTTATTAAAACATTTTACTGACTTCCTACGTAAACACAAATAAGACCAAGAATATAGGATGCATGAAATTGGGGCAATAACAAAAAGCATCACGTAATGTGTCATCCCACAGTTCATATGCTTATTAAATTGTAGCCAATAATGGACATTTTATCCAAAATACTTATTTTATTGAATTTCTTTTTTCAAATATAGCTTGAAAGCCATCACATTTTGATTTTTCTGCACCTTATACTTCATTGTGCTCAATTGTGTTTTATATTTTGTTAGGCAATGTTTACTTTATCATATTGTGCTGTAAAATAAACCCATATGAAGGCATAATTTTTGTTGTTACATTCTTAAAAAAAAGAGGTATGTAACAACTATGTAATGAAATAGCAACTTCTTGTTCAGAAGAATATAGATTTATTCCCCAATCGCCCTGTGGGTGGTCTTTGCCCTTCAAGCTCGGGTCCAGAGGCCTGGGAGCTTGAGGGTCCTGCGCAGTATCTTAGCCGTTCCCAGGACTGCGCTGATCAGGACAGAGATCTTGGATGTCGTTCCTACAATTTGCTAGAGTCACTCCTCCAGATTGTGGGTCACTGCCACAACTGTTCCAATTATTACGGGGACCATTATAACCTTCATCTTCCACAAATTTTTGAGCTCTTCTAAATTCTTGGTATTTCTCAAGCTTCTCATGTTCCTTCTTTTGATGCTGCTATCACTTGGCATTGTACATCGATTGCAGCGGCCTTCTTCCTCTCCTCGTTCACTACTACTATGTCCAGTTGGTTAACCATCAGCAGTTTGTTTGTCTGAATCTTACTTTGGTCATTCTTGACCATGGATCTTTGTTGCCTCATCCAGGATAGTGGTTTTGACACTCACAAGTCCTCTGCTTCCTTCCTTCCACTTATCATACAGTCTCAGAGTGCTGGATTTGGGGTGAAACCCTCCATGCATGGCAAGGAGCTTTCTTGTCTTGATGTCAGTGGCTTCTATCTCCTCCTTTGGCCAGCAAGGTATCTGATGACCTGCAGGGTGTAGGCGCTGTTTGCCCGGATCTTGTTCTTTCCATTCAGCTGACTTTTCAGGGTTTGCCTTACTCTCTGCAGGTATATCCCAAGGTACTTGTAGCTGTCCTCAGTGTTTGCAATGTTGCCTTCTGGTAGCCAAATCTCCTCAGTTCTGACTACCATGCCTCTCTTTGTTACCACCCAAATGCAATTCTCCAGTTCAAATGACGTTCCAGTGTCGTTGCTGTAGATCCTAGTGGTGTGGATCAGTGACTCGATGTCTTGTTCACTCCTGGCATAGAGCTTGATATCATCCATATATAGGAGTTGGCTAATGGTTGCTCCGTTTCATAGTTGGTATCCGTAGCCAGTCTTGCTGTGGTCTGCTCTTAGATCCACTAGCTGCCAAACATTGATGTTCCAGTATTACTCTGTCCCACCTTGGTGGTGATGGGGGTGGGGGGCTGTTGTAATACTGTAAAGACTGATCACACAACTGTTGTCTTCATCTAAAGGACTAAGTGGTAAAAGTTACCATAATATACATTTTGAGGCATAGAAAGCACAGTATCTTAGTAGTACTTTCATTTCTGCAATTCTCCATCTTTCCTCTCAAATTATTATTGAGTTAAAAAATATTGCAAGTTACATAATTCAGTGTTATCACTGCCCCAAATCTGATATGTATGTATTCTTTAGAATTACACCTGAAAGTGGGCCAAAGTAAATTGTAGAATGTCAGAATAACAATGCTTTTTCCATGAAGTAAAAAAATGTATCAATCTGAGTTCATTTTCATCTGCGATTTGAATATACCCAACATCTTTTTCGCCCACATTCTTTGTCCACCTCGGTCTTGTTTTTCCTCTTTCTATTTGAGTGAGTGGAATCCGTCTTTGTTTTCCTTCTTCAGTTGCTGTCTGTGTCTAAGACCTTTGTCTGTCTTTGTTCTTCCAGTCTCTGTTGCATATTCATATAGGCATGTCCCAGGGAACTGTCACAATAAAGATTCCCGCAAGCATGTGTCTGAGTGGCTGTGTGACTGACTCTTTTTGTAAGACTGTGGGTGCATGACAGTGCAGTTGTTTGTGTGTGTGTGTGTGTGTGTGTGTGTGTGTCTGTGTGTGAATGTGAGTCTTCTGCACTGCATGTCCTCTGGTCCCTATTAAGCTTTTTGCCTTTGATGCTCTTTTCCTGTGGTTTACAAGTTGCCTCCGATGGACAATCCTCTCTCCTGCAATGTTCTTCTACTATAAATACTTTAATGGGTGAATGACTGCGTGCGCATCTTAGTTCCTATCCTTTTTACTCCATCTGCCTCTCAACTCTTTAGATGATCTCACTTTGTCTTCTCTGTCCTCTCCTGCAATTGTCATCGGTCATCTGACAATTGTTTCAGGGGCGGAAGGAAGAGGAAGACGATGAAACTGAGCAGAGATCTGTCGAATCTGGTGGTGTTCACCAACTCTGTTGCCTCACAGGAATGTCTCAATGAAGGTGACACAGCAAAGCTCTGACACATGCACACACATAAGCAAAATGCAATCTTCATCTTAAAGGCAGCTTTTCATACATAATCCATGTTTTTCTTCAGGTACTCCAGGTGATGTTCTGTCTTTCAGTGAGACCAGAGCACAGTCTCTGGTAAATCACAGAACAGAAGAATTCCTGGCTTTTAACCAGAGGCAGCTGTCTCGAATTTATCCCTCGGCATATCGCATTGACTCTTCCAATTTTAACCCTCAGTTCTACTGGAATGTGGGTTGTCAGTTGGGTAAGACAACAAATTAGAGCTCTAAGGTTTTCAGATGTGTGCTAAGGTTAAAACATACCGTACACCTTCTACTTCATCACATACCTGCTGTTACACATTAATTGACACTGTGGCTTTCCCATAATACAGTTTGAAATTTAGTTATCTTTGCAAAGATAGGAATCTTTGTTGTTCCTAAACAGTTCATTTTTATTAAATGAAAACATTCCCGTCTGAAGAATGGACTTTGTTCACTTCGGGGATTTTCCTGATACTCTCTTAATTTTGTAGATTTTACCCGACAACCATAAATGATGAAACTC
>VUQJ01017115.1:2700-21214 GCA_015108635.1 Andinoacara biseriatus | reverse complement strand
TACACATACCTCATACACAGAAAACTGGTTTAGGGCCTAATTTATCTTGCTTCCTGCTGCACCCGAAACAAGTGAATCAAATAAAAACACCCCCAAAAAACTTACTTGAATGGAAAGTTTTTAATGCTTAGATAAATTAATTACGCCTCAAACCATTTAATGTCAGCATTTGAACCTAAACATAGGTCAGAAGAGATTATTAAAGCTAAAGAGTAAGAAATTCCCCAAATTAGAATTGGGAGGACATGGAAATTATTTAAAAACTTTCATATTTTTAGAGTTATGGCCTGAGAAGGCATCATTTTAATGATGCAATTATGCACCAGTGTCCTCCATCAATGTGGCTAAAATGCTTCTGTTCTAAAACTCAAGGCAAAACGGGGTAGAAAATATCCAAATATCTTGCTTTTTTTTTTTTTTTTTTATAAAATTTGCTAAATTATGTATAAACTGATATGTTTTTGCATTCATGTTTCAGCTCAATTATGTCAGCTGATTAAGGTAGCCTCAATCGCATTATTTTCAGTTAGCCAAGGTTACTATGGTTAACTGAAAATAATAATAATAAATTATTACTGCCCCCATCCCCACCCCCGCTGTATCCAGACCTGCACACATGCAGCTCCTCTGTTTTCTGTCACTTCAAAATTAGCCGTTAGCATTATAGCGAGTAGACAGCTTTACGTGAACTGAGCGTGCATTAACTTATCCTAAAATACACAATAGAAATTAATAGAGTGAAGCTATGCTTTAAGTGGAAACTAATTCATCTGCAATAAAGTAAAATGTTGACTTAATTTAAAATGTTGCAAATTTAAATGTAATATGCAACAACTTACCACATATACTGAGATTTAATTTGTTTGTAAATTAATAATAATAATACCAGCTATGAGGATAGCTGTAAGGTAACTGCAAAATAAATAAAAGATACAACTAGATTCACTAAACCCCTTTTTCTCTCTTCTATCCTCAACTTTTGGTTTTCCCTTTCTTTCTTCCCCTTTTTCTCCTTCACTTTTGCTCTTTCCTGCACTGTCCTCCGTCCACTCTCTCTCTCTCTCTCTCCATCTTTCATTTTTTGATCCACCTTCTTCTTTCCCCCGTCTCTGAGCACCCTCCCTTCATCCCTCCATCCACCTTTCTGATTGGTCGTCACGGAGGGAAGACAGATGTAGGGCGAACAGCAGCTAAGCCGTTGTACTCTTAAGCCTAATGTGGAAGTTTTATATGCAAAGAGGTGAAGCAGGGAGGTGGGGAGGGAGGAGGATGGAGTTTGAACTGATTAGGATAATTCCTGCTTTTAATACAGCTGTCCCTCCAGCTTAAGGTAAACCAAATGTTGCCATCGGAGATTAGTGTACCTTGCCTGGTTATTAGCGACCCCCCTCCTTCCTCCTCACCCCCTCGCACACATACACAAGCATGTCAGAAATGTCTCTAAAGCCCTTCTCACTGGCATTAATTTGAGAAAGAGAGAGGGAAGGACAAGAGGAGGAGGGAGGAAGAAAAAGTGCTGCAACTTGATCTTCTTCTGCACCTGTTGGGAAATGTGTGTGTGTGTGTGTGTGTGTGTTGGCGCACAGGAATTTTATGGGCAATCATGGTAAGCGATGACATTTTGGCTCATTCTTACTTCAGGATAAAGCTCCGGGGCTGAAGTGAACAGTTTAGGTCTTCGTGATTATTCTGTTTTAAATATATTTGTACACATTTCAATAAGAAATAACAAGGAGTTAATATTTTAGAGCGTCTAAACTTCTTTTTTTCAAAACTATTTTAAAGTAAAATGTCACCACTTTTTGTTGTTTCACCAGGGCTGAAGCTGAAGATTAGGTGTGTTTTACGTGACATTTATCAGTCTCTTTGTGTGGACAAATTTCATGAAACGTGAAGTGGAGCGTTAAAATTTTTGGTGCCGATCCAGAGCACTTTTTCCAAAACTGCAAACTAGGGGGAGGATGAACGGACAATCAAGTGGCCTTCACATGTGATTTTCAGTTTATAAAAATTGCTCTGATATTGCCCAGTTATTCTGATGACACAGGCTCAAATGCACAAGAGATTAAAGGAAGAAACAAGCAGCAACTTCTAGGTCTCAAAAATAAAACCAATGCAGAGGAGCCAGTTAAAGCTGGCTCCAAAAGTGAGGCGACCCCATAGACTCCCAAGTTAAAATGTCCAAAACTGTACAAAACTGGTTTGGACTCTATAGCTAATTTATGCCCCAGTCACACAGACCTAGAGACCCTTTGGTGACCAGCTGGAAACTTCTGTTGGCTAGGGAAAAATGTTTGCTCCCCAACCAGTTGGCAAGTGGTTGCTGGAGGATGCTTGTGGCTGCTGTGAATTTTCTAGGCCCGTCATTCAGACAGGCCTAGAAAAGGGTCAGTGACCCATGCCAGGAGGAAAAAGTGTATGTTCCCAACCTTTTGGTGAGTGGCTGCTGGAGGTTGCTGGCAGCGAGGTGCAATTGGTCGCAAAGAGGTATTCGGTACTATATTGCAAACCCCCTTGTGATTGCTTTGGTTGCTAGCAGGTTGCATGGAAAACCTCTGCAAACATTTACCAACTTCTCACCAAGCGGGAGCGAAACTGTAAAAAATGCAACACAAACAGGAAAGGGACACTGTTCACTTTCAAACACGTGCACCTTTTGAAATGTGTTAGTTGCAGTGATGTGGCACAACTTTAATTTGAAAAGCGGTTTCCATTTTCAGGCTGTGTAACACTTTTTCAAGTTTAGCGATTAGTTAGCGAGTGTTTGCAGACAGGTTTGCATTTTTAATAGATAGACACGTTATTGATCCCGGAGGAAATTAGGACATCCAACAGCCTAATATGCACAATAAATAGAATACAAGCAATAGCGGTAGAAATTATACCAACTACAGTTGACAGCAGCAATCTGCTAGTGACTAAAGCAAGAACCAGGATGATTTTAGGGCACCCTATTGTGACCGATTTCACCTGGGGACAGCCAGCAACCATTTGCCAACCAGTTGCAGAATACACTCTTGCTAGGTGGCCTGTGTGACTGAAGTCTTAGGGCCCTTTCACACGGAAAGTATCACCTTCCCGAACGCAGCAGAAAACTGTTAATGTGCAGCGCAAGCCATGGTAAAGAATGCATTTAAGAGTAGAGGACGTGCCGCTTTCTGCGCAAAAGGGCCCCTTGTGAAGATTATAAGGTGGGTGAATTCACTTACAGCTCATCAGTTTAAGTTAAGTATAAAAGCTTAAAGTTTTATGCATTATGAGTGGTGTGACAAATCTGATGGACAAGTTGTAGCTGGTAGCTGTCTGATAGGCTAAGCTGAATCAATATGTTGATTGTGTTTGTCCTATTGGCATATTTTGGAGAATGTTAATTAAATTATCTGACAACATGATTTCCTGTGTGGGGAAAATGGCCCAAGACATTTGTGGTCCAGTTTTAGTTAGTGAAATCAATGCTAACATGAGCTGGTAACTTAGCATGCCACCCTCCTGACCAAATATGGTCACGTCTGGCTCTGGACATCAAGGTACAGCTTTTAAAAGCTTAAAAACGTGACTTCACAAACCGGTGGATGATGTCAAGCTGGCAACACCCATAATTTATCTACAGCCTACACAAAAAGGAAACTTGTCACAACGGCAAACCAGAAACAGTCCACAATGTGAAAATGAGGCATGAAAGGCAATATCATTCTGCACTGTAGAGTGTGTGTGTGTGTGTGTGTGTGTGTGAGTGAGTGGATACCTGTGCATCTGTTCTGGCCCGTCAGTCAACAGGTTCTCCAATCCAATCCAGCCAGTTGGTTTAATACCTCCACACCCTGAGGAGAACAAAACACACACTTTCTCACACTTGGCATCTCACGTCAAATATTATGTCAGCTACTCCGAGGCACAACCGTTAACATTAGTAAGTGATTTCAGCAGACTTGGCTCAGGAGTTTTATGTGAAATGTCTTTTTAATACTGAAGCTGCTCAGCAGAGTTCAGCCATGGAGAATTAAAACAGCTTCAGTTCAGGACTACAGCTGAGCAGAAACATCCTAACGCTTTAAAGTGGAGTCCTGGAGCTGTATGTAGAAAGGATATGTTCAAATAAATCATGCCTATATCTTTTCCAACACATGAACCGGTGTTTTTGTGAAGCAAGAATGTTCAGTGAGTATGTGTCCTCACAATATTATTACAGCAAGTTTAGATAAATCCCTTTTTTTTAACCTCTGCCTGGCTCTGAACTAATGGATACGACAGCCTCCGTTACTTTTTCTTCATTCAGTAATATTTCTGATTTGTTATTTTCTGCCTGAGTTTCACATTCAGTGAAATTCACCTTCTTTTTGCTATGAGTTATTATTGTTTCCTGTCTGCTTTTGAAAGCATTTCTACCCAACAGTCTCACAGCAGTTCATGAAATAGTCATGAACTGCTGTGACTCATGTTCCTGATTCATTTTCCTGGACATAATTTTTGATCTGTCTTGGTTTCACAAATTCATGAATGTCTATGTACACAAAAGTAATATTTTACACTTTTTAAAATGCAAAAAATTGAAGGAGTGGATCATACGTGATTTTTTTTATGTTTTATTAAAAAAAACTTGGTTAGTTTGTTTAGATGTGCAGAGAATATGATGTTATTAAAGGACTCAAAGGCAAATAAAAAAAAACCGAATGGGAAGCAACAAAAGTCCATAGAGGGTAATCAGGAAAAAGACAAAAGAGATGTCAAATTTTCTAAGTAAAAATGAAATTAACCCAAATGAAAACCGCTAATCACTAAAGAAAGACCAGGAAACGCACGCTAAAACATCATAAAGAGAAAACACCGGGGAGGCAAAAATGATAACAACCAAAAGACAAAAACTGAAAGGTGGTAAAAAAACTGAAAATCATTCCAAGAGTAAAACAAAGAGTCTCTTAACATTAAGACACAAAAATCCAACTTTCAAAACACAAGAATTCAAACTACGAATACTGGAAACTGAAAGAGAAACCCAAACTCAATAATATAAACCAAGAATTTAAGAACACAATGTTGAAGGATTATAATGTCATAGGTGGCATCAACACGTACACGGGTATTTCAGTAAGCTTAACTTTTTCGATCCATTTGTGTGACAGCGCTTGGGATCTTTTTTGTGTTTCATGTGGATGGATTCTTTTTTTTTTAAATGAATTCCTGTTTTAACAAATATCCATGTATGTAGTAACATTTTTCTTTTTTCATTGTTTTATTTTCATTTCATTCAATCAACATATAAATAATTCTTATAGCAGACAAAAGAAAAATCACGAATGAGAAGGAGCAGAAAGAAGTATAAACTTACATCTGCCCCTCATTCACAAACACACACAACAACAACAACAAGAAAAAAAACAGTCATAGTTTAGAAATAAAATGGATTTTCACGTCTTTTAAAGCTTTGTTTTTGTTGCCGTGGTGATGCATGTTGCAGACATGAAATATACTTATTGTCAAAGTCGAGCTGACTATTAAAGAAAGATGTGACAATGTGAATGCCTGAACACAAACAGATTACTTTGTGGTGCCGTTTTGCTGTGAGGCTAGGCTTTATCTGTTCCTCGTGTTTTTGCTTCATGTCTTCGTCCAAGTTTCCCGCCTGTCGTTATCATCTGCCTGGCCCTGATTGCTTCCACCTGGGTCTCAATCCTACTTGTTTCTCATTGTCAGTGACCGCGGCCAAAAACAAACCACTCACTCAAAAAATGGAAAACATTATTTCTTTTGTTACTTTAGTTTTTGAAGATTTTGTCACTATTGTTGTTGTCTATGGTAGGCTAGCTATGTCCGTACTAGTGATAGGTGCGATTAGTAGACGAGACAACTAATCATTGCGACTGTCACTAGTCGGTACCAGACGTAATAGTCGGTTAGCCTAATTGTTGAGATTTTAATTCTTGTCCGGTGCCGTAAATGTTACACAGCCACATCATTATAGAAAAATGCCTTAACTCTGTAGCCCCTTGGGACCTACAGGGGCGCCGGCGCTCCCGACTGCCAACTGCTTTTAAATGCCTGTAAAATTGCAACCACATACGATAGAGCAATAAGTCCTTTTGCATATGAAACCAAAGGATTTACACTCACATTTAAAGCATTCAACGTGTCCCAGAGAGCTGTGTCCTTCCTCTAACAGGTTCGCAAAAATCAAGTAGAAAGCGCTAACAACAAAATGTACTCCATGCACTTTATCATGTGCATTAGCATGTACAGCTATGGCGTTTCTGTATCAAGCATAATATGTAGATACAGAAAATGGTTTTCAATTTCTTTGTAGGTTAGGGCACTCTTTAGCTACCTTATGTAGTTACTATGGGTTACCTTCATACAGATTATTATAATTAGGGTTCTGAAGGTTCTATTGAAGTGAGTTGAAATATTCCACACGATGATACTACAGCATGTGTAACTGTAACGATATAATCTGGCGGACTTGGCCTGATATTTGAAAAAGTCATTTTATGTTTCTGTCAGCCGGCACCACGTGTAAAACACGTGAACTCGACCGAAAGGTAATTAACACACGCAATGCACCAGCAACAATATCGGCCACTTACATAGGTTACGTTGTAACTCTACGTAGACCCAGCGCTGAAGTGTGACTCGGGTAGGCTGGAGGAGGAGGCTGGGGGAGAGGGAGGTCTGGGCTCCCCTGCTCAGGCCCCAGATAAGTGGAAGAAGAAAGATGGACGTTTGTGTTGTATTGTTTAATTATCAGTTTAGATTTTAGCTTTTGAGATGCTGCTGTGAATTGTAGAACAACGAGCATCGTTCATAATGCGAAACACTTTTAAGTTGCATTTTATTCATTTTTCGGATGTTATTTTCTCATATTTTAAAGATGCGGAAACATCACTTGCAGTAACGCGTTTTCATATTGCTATCAATTTATTTAAAGCTTTTTTTCTTCGTAACGTGCAGTGTTTGTAATGCACGATGCGTGGTGCCACACAGGTGAGCAGCATTTAAAGTGTGATTAATTATTGAATAATGCAGGTAATGGTTTCAGATGCCTTTGTTTAGACAGTTTTTGACACTGTCCATTAAACAGTCCTAAAATTTAATTTGATATCAGAATGTTTCCTTGTTTTAATCTCAATTAGTCTAATTTCTTTTCGTGTTTAGTCGACTGCTCTAAACAGACTTTCTTTCTCTGCATAATATCAGAGCGAGCAGGTATTCCAAATGTGGTCACATCTGGCATAGAAGCTCCACCCACCTGCAATTTAAAGGAAGTTAAAGAGAGAGGATAAATTGAGGGTCTGCACAAAGGCCCAGTTTAAGATTAGTACTCTAGAAAAGGCCAAACTTTAAATAATAGTTCCTTTCAAGGTTCTTTTAGAAGGAATAAGGAATTTACGTCACCTCCATCATTAACAAGAACTTATGAAAAAGCCCCCAACATGTTTCATTTCTTTCACCATCTTATTAAGCTGGTCAAAAATGTTTGAAATAAGCCCTTCACTTACAGGAGATAATGGAATAACACACTAGGTGGGCATGAGTAACATCTTTAAGTGCTGATAAGTAAGTATTCTAAATACTATGTGACCTAGTTCTCACACGTGTACTGTAGCTGTCACTGAATCAACCCCAATTTGTAAAAGCAAGCTCCTTTTGACAAAAAGGGAGGGGAAATCCTTTGCCTGGAGCGTTGGAAGTGAACGTGTGAAGATTTCCTCCCAAATGAGATATCCACTGACAAGTGAAGTGACATCAAAAAAGTGCTCAATTAAAACAAATGATGACAATTTTCCATGGACAGTAGGTGTGTCTTAGCTTTTTGGCTGACAAAGTCGTTTATAGGCTTTGAGCTGGGATATTACCTGATCTCTTTAACTCTTTCTGGAAAAGACAGAAAGCAGGTTATTGCTGACAAAATCTGGTGAGTAAAGCTCCCATTTAGCACCTGAATTTGGAAGGACTCCATACTTATGTATGTTCATATGTCAGCTTTTATTAATAGAGAAACCATTAGTTGGATAAAGAACAGAAGCTTTTCTACTCATTGATCCAGTTAGTGCTGTTAATGTGTACTTAAATGGCACAATCTACAAAACACCAAATATCTTGCACCTGAAACAAGATCCGTCTGCATCCGTCTGGTGCGTTCACACCAAGGGCAAAGCAAAGGTGCTCGCATGAATACAGTTCCACTGGAAACAGCAAACAGCTGGAATCAAATTACAGGAACATTTTCAGAATTTACTGCCATAATTTTGATCACTTTTCTCCAGGCCCTCTCTAGCTAAAGGTAAAGTTGAACCATTCATCTCCAGCTGCCCTCAGAAAGGATCAATAAGGTTGTCTTTCATTTCTGATTGCCCGTGTTATCCTAGCTCGTGGGTTTTTGAGACAAGGCACAAAGTTAATTTAACTAATCGTCAACCAATCTTTTAAATGAAACACAGTTTATTAAAAGCGAGATTTACGAAGCGTGCCGCACGACCGATGGCGTCGCTCGGCGGTAGGCAGAAAACAACGCTGTCACATTTAGTGAGACGTCACTTGTTAAATAAAAGGTAAAACAAACGTGTGCTCACACGCATGCAGAAGCAGCTACGCTTCACTGATTCACAGACTGAATCTCAAAGAAGTGAACACTCAGTGAGGGGAAGCCATCAGAGGTGGTAACACTGTTCATTTCTGCCTCCCTGACATGTAAGAAGACGGTTCACTGGCTAATAATACGCCACACACACTCACACGCTAAGATTTATACTACACGGAGGTCAGGGGGCAGAAGACGGGAGAAATCATTACACACACTGACCCACACAAACGGATGATTACCACCATAAAAGCTCCGTGTGGATCAATGCGGAAGAATTCTCCATTATCAGGGCTGGATAGTTAGACAACAGAATAGATGATACGCTAAGCAGCGAGATTGTAGACATCACAAATAAGATGATAAGATACAGGAACTTAAAAACAAAAGCAATTAGAAATGATCCCACGTCTGCTTTGATGGAAGCTTTAAAAAGTCAGCTCAAGTTTATGACAACTTGAGGCTTGTTTTCATGGTTCTGACCAAAAACCTGCAATGACTGGAGACCCCTGGCTATACCACAGCTTCAACCACCCAAACTAAGAGCACAATTGAACTTAATCAGGAACTTACTAAAGTACATTAGTATTGTATTTGTATTCTTGTACTCTTGTACTAGAGTAGCTTTGCATGATTCACAACTGAAAATAATCCTCACGTATCTAACCCGACCTTCAGTTCATCCTCTGTCTGAAACAAGGCATTTGCAGATTCCTCTGATTGGCTGCCCCTCACAAACAGAAGGTCTGAACAGGAGGTGGGTGGGGATACAGATCCAGGAGAGCTTTTAGCTCACGGGGATCACTTGTACACCCGCTGAACTCAATAATATGAAGATCCACAATTGGAAGAGATGGAAAATTCATTTTAAATGGGCGATGGACAATTATTTATGCAAGTCTGTTTTCCACTGGACTGGAAATGTTCCAGAAAAATTAAGACTCAGTTGCAAGACAATAATGCACCTTTACCCCCAGGTACTGGTAGGGTAACCACAGGTAGATGATGTTAAAACATCTTGGAGTGGCATTTACATTGGAGAACTCCTGGACTTGAGAGGGTTAAAACACCAAAAGCTGTTGACCACTAATTAACAAAACCTGCCAACTCATTACCCCTATACAAGCTCGTGTTTAAAATCTGAAAGCAATCCAGTTGAAGCTGGTAATTATTGCTACTTTAATGAGTTTAGGTCAATAAGAAATAATAATTGATAACCCATCCACAAGGGGCTGCAAGCCAGTGTACTCGTAATGTTCCAAGCCCACACGAATTGGGAGGGTTGCATCAAGAAGAGCATCAAGTATAAAATCTTTACCAAATCAAACATACAGATCATCAACAACAAGCTGTAATCAGAGTAGGGTGCAGGTGGAAGACAGCCTGGAGAGGTGGAGGTATGTTCTGCAGTGAAGAGAGGTGAGACATCATGCATGTGTGTGAATGAGAGGGAGGCAGGTGGAAGGTGGATAAGTTTTAATGCCTGGGGTCAACCATCCAAAGCAACAGTGCACATGAGAGGTAAAGAAGAGAGTGTAGACAGAGTGGAGTGGGTGGAGATGAGCTTCAGGAGTGATCTGTGACACAAGGAGAGTAGCAAGAGTGAAATTGAAGGTTCAACAAGATGATAGTGAGACCTGCTATGATGTATGGTTTAGAGACGGTGGGGCTGACAAAGGAGGCAGCGCTGAAAGATGTTAAGATTTTCACTTTGAGTGACCAGAATGACAGAATTATAAATCAGTCCATCAGAGGCACAGCTCAGTTTGGAGGCAAAGTTAGAGAGGGAAGGCTGAGATGGTGCAGAGGAGGGACAGTGGAAATATTGGACGGATTCATGAATGTAGTGAAGGAAGACATGCAGAGAGCTGGTGTTAGAGAAGGATCCTAGGGAGAGATGGAGGCAGATGGTCCACCGTGGTGACCCCTAAATGGAGCAGCCAAAAGAAGAAGAAGAAATAATAACTGATATTTAATTGCCAGACTTGTGAGATCAAAAATTTTTGAGGAGGAACTCGTGACCTCAATAATGGCTAAAGCCTTGGCTGACTGTTTCCATAACATGAATTACCATGGCATTTAATAATTGATTGAGTCATTAATAAAGCTGTAATTTTGTGTGCACGCATATACAGCAGAAGTATAACTTGGTGTGTGTGTGGGGGGGGGCAAACCTGATAAAACTTTAAGCTTTTCCCCCAGATTTCAGATCAGATTTTTGACCTTTGAAATTAAAGTTAACCATCTGTCCACAGTGATAGGGGCTTCAAAATAGCTGCTCAGAGGCGTTGCCAAGAACTGCTGAGTGTCACGACTGACACAAAATTTGCTTGAACTGAAGGTGTGAGAATGAAAAGAGTACTTTTGAAAAATAGCAGGCCCTATAGCCTTGTGGCCCGAAGCCTGGGATAAAGTTTTCCTGATCTGATGTTCTCATCGCTCTTTGTTTCACTGCGCCCTTGTTTACATCCTAATAAGTAAATCTGACTTGACTTGAACACAGTTCCAGCGGAGCTGAGAGGGAGCAGAGGCGCGATGGTTACAGGCGGGTCAGCGGGTTAATCACACTTGACTCAGAGCTCATTGCGATTGTCTGGACCACTTTAGACGTCGAGCGCAGACCTTTCAGCGGAAATCCCATTAACCTGGCAAAAAGACCATTTAAACACGGTGACTGGGCCACCGATTAGGTTCAATTTGAGATTCTCGCTAAGCAGTGCGTGGCGCTCAGCCAGACCGAGCGCTCGGATACAATCAAAGTCAGTGTTTGTTAACTTCCCTCGGGCCTGCAAGGTAACTCAAGAGGAAGACTGTGAACACACACCGAGCACGCCGAAAGGGATTCTTCTACCTTCCACTTCATAAAAGATTACTTCCTGCAGTGTATTCCTATATGCAGCTTATCTGATGCACCTTAAGAGCAGGATTTGTTTTGGAAATGACCCTATCATTTGTAACATGAGTCATCTTTAGTGCCAGTTTTACGCCTGACATCTGACATTACAACATAAATTGAGATTTTATTGTTAAAAGAATCATAAAATCCTTCGCAGATTGAATTCATGTGGACAAATCTTGCTTCTTTGAAGTTTTGAAAGTCCTTAGACATGAAAGAAAAGTAAAAGCGGGAGAAAGAATAGGAAAGATAGGTGGAGGAAAAGGAATACGTGGCAGACGGAGAAGAAAAAAAGCAATAAGTGGAAGAAGAGACGACATCTTGTGCTGCTGAATAATTCACACAGTCCCTCTTGCTAAAAGATGTGTGCCTACGAACATCATCTAAAGCTCAAAGTTTGCACCACTGCACTGCTGCTCATTGTATTAAAGCTACAGAGATGGAGGTAAGCAAAGGAGACCTCATGCGTTTCCTCTCGCTACGATAACCGCACGTCACATTTTATCGATTTGACACGCTATAAATGCGAGCATGCGTGGGAACAAAGGTAAGCCTGTATGCTAATAACACTGGAACCTTTCTCGGCCTTACTGTAGAAAACAAGCTGCAGATGACACACAGTCCTGAATCACTCAAATAGCTGGGGGATATAACTCTGAATTTCACCTGACTGGGGCTTAAAGAAAGCAAAGGTTTTAGCAGGTAATTAAGGGCATGTCATTATGAAGGAGGAGTAAATTATAAACAGCAAAAAGACAGTAAAAGCCACCATGGTAATGTAGAATTCCTTATTCTGCAGAAGCACGAGTGGAGGCACACTTTATCTGATATCACATTTTTTGCAAGTCACTCGAAGCGTCAGAAGGTGCAGGGTCCCTCGTTCATTTTGCATTGATGCTGAATGTCTAATTTAGATAACTTCCTCTGGCCCACTTCATCAAAAGGCTGCAGGGTTATGGGTTTCTGAGGGTTATAAAAGATGAAACCGTCAGATATCTGCAGTGTCAAAAGAAGTGACGTACAGTGCTCTCATAAGAAAACATCCCCTCTTTAGAGGCTGTGTTGAGATTCCTGAAATGTAAAAAGCTGGTTTGAAATGTGGAAATGCTCTCAGAGGTTTAAGAGACAAAGGTCTAATCAAATGTTTTCTGAGGGATCCGTGATTGTTTGCTGCCACCTCTATTGTTGCACTATACTGAACCAAAGCACTGGGACACCTACAGGATCTGCTTAGCCATGGAAACCCATGCCATGAAGCTCCCAGTGCACAGTTTTTGTGCTGATGTTAATGCCAGAGGAGGAACTCTGCAGTTATTGAGGCAGCAGACCGTTAGTGACTTTCCACTCTGCAACCCCACCCTGTAACTTTATGTGGTCAGGGACTTGATGGCTGATTTGCTGTGATCCTAAACACTTCCACTTTGCAGTAAACCCACCTACAGTTGATGGTGGAATATGTAGGAGGGAAGAAATTTCACACACCGACTTGTTGCTCGGGTCGCGGACTGTTTCAGCATCACGCTCGATGAGCTCTTTAGAACAACCTGTTCTTTCACAAATGTTTCTTAAGGCCGACTGCATGGCCTGGTGCTGGATTTTACACACCTGTGGCAATGGAAATAGAACACATGAATTCAAAGATTCAAAGAGGTGTTCTCAGAAAACTTGTAACTTTGTACCCTCCAAATTATGGAGCTCTCAGCCAAGAAACAATTCACTGTGGGGAACTCATATTTACTCATATTTATTTACTCATATTTATTTAAAAACTGAACTTTAAATGACTTCATGGCTTCCAGAATGAACACTTTACCTGATAAACGAACTCTCCACTGTGCTTCTGCACTTCTTGTGCAGGTCTGTACTGCTTCCACCACTAACTTATTTTTAGATAGTCCCCTGCAGGTCCTATTCTTGCACGTCCCTCTTCTGTGATTTCCCCATGGACCTCAAACTTGGACCGAAAGCAAAGATCAAGTTCTCTTTCATACTGACCTAACCTTCACATTGAGGAGCAAAGCTGCTGATGACAGCTTGTTCTTCTTCCCAAAACCAGCAATTTTCCGTGGAAGCGCCCACAGTGTCTAAGTCTGAAGATAGTACAACAGGTCAAAAGCATGAATGGGGAGAACTATTTTTTGACATTCACGGGACTGTACTCAACTTCTGTAATATACAAATACATCAGAGGAAACATCATGCATCTTCCCACATTAAAGTTTTTTGGCTACTGCAACATAATCCTCACTCACCAACAGCGCTGTTCGCCATATTTCACTTCTCCCTTTTGTCCCCCAAAATGAAGGATATGGTCTAACGGGACATCCAGGGTCTGATCTAAAAACAGCCTCCACACTGCAGGTAGTCCAGACATGCACAAGGAGATGACCTTGAACTTTTAAAGACACTTGGAGCAAAGGTTTTGATCCACAAACTTTGCTAGTGATTATAGCAAGTAGCTTAGCATGATGAATAGAAGTTGGTTGGTTCTGGTAGTTTGATCTAAAGTGAAATATCTAAATGCTTATAAGGACTGCATTCAAGAAAATCAAAGGAAAATTCTTGTCTGAGCTTCCAAAATCCAGTCTCTAATCCAATACATGGGAAGACAGGCAGTGGCACAGAAATCTAGTCAGAGGCAGGCAAAATAAATAAAAAAAAACTAGTCCAAAAGGTCATGCACAAGGAAGACAAAGAGTAGGAACCCTAGGAAATGATGGGAATGCCTAACTTACAATAACAAGGAACCAAGATGATCTGGTGAACACCTTTAAGTATAGACACTGAGAAGACTGATGACTAAATGAATAAAAGTGTGGCAGGAAACTGAACAAAGGTTTGAAGTACAAATAAATGAAGAGGATGATCAAAGCAGGTCGTGACTAAGCAGAAACACCAAACGACAAAGTGAAACCTTGAATTTTGTTTGAGTCTGTAAGCTAGTGAGAACCTGCCGATGTACATAAGAAAGATTTCTACTCATCTAGCATTAAAGTTCAGTCTAAATTTAAAAGCAAATAAATCTTTAAATGAGCGATGCAATGTTTGAAAATCCTTGCTTGGATTTAAAACTGAGCTGGGCCTTTCAAACTTTGTCACATCTGGGAATTTGTTAATCCAACTAGCTGAAACAGGGTTTTTCCTGGATAAAAATGGGCCTTTGGGGGTCGGGGGTATAATCGGTATGCATATAGTCTAGGTTAGGTGTGACCTTACTTACCACAATTTATTCAAGCATAAGATACATTTTCCTGTATAAATGTATCTTATGCTTGAACAAATTAAAACTCATTAAGGTTGGAAGGCCAAAACCTCTTTGGTGGACACTAAAATTTGCAAGGTGTTAAAACTGTGAGTAAAGCTTGAGCAACCTGCATTGTACTTTCAGGTATTACACCTTCAAAGAGTCAAAACATGGTTAAACACAGTAATTATGCCACAAATGCACTTTTACCTGATTATGAGCCATTGAATGAACAATGAACCCACTCTGTGTGACTCCCTCTCTACATAATCAAAGTGAGGTGGGGGATGAGGGCAGGCTGGTGTGCATGCGAGGCTCTGACAGCCTCGACAGTTGGGATGGGCGACTGCCAAGCTGCTGCTAAATATACACTGGGGTCAGTCTCTGGCAGCTCCTTGGCTTTGTCAGGGCCGAGCTTCAGGTTTTCTGATAAAAGGGGTTTCTGCTTGCTAAAGTCAAGTGACAGTTGTGACAGGGGAGAGGTTGCGTGTTGGGGACCTTCGGCGAACGTGTGCGTGAGGACCTGACCTGTCGGAGGTTGATAGGCAGTATAGGCAATGGAGGGGGCGGGAGTTGTCACAGAGGCCCCCAGATATCCAGCCAAAAGGACTGAGGTTGTCCGGTTCTTTCCTGCCTGGGATTTGTTGTGTTTTTGTGTGGATGTGCAAGTTATGGGTACACTATAAAAAATAAGCTGCATTCAACATTGAAGCTTAGCAGTGAAGTGAAAGGTTCTTCTCTCGTGGACTGCTTGATTAACAGAAAATTAATCAAGCAGAAAATGAGATGTTTTCATTGATCGTATAAAAAGAGCAAATATGAGGTATTTTTATATCTGGGTATATTTGGGTTTTGGACTTTTATATGCGATAGCGGGGTCTGGGAATATGAGTTAATCAGATTACCTCATCAGGAAATTGTTTACGGAGGTAAAGTTCGATTTCCCACATTCTTCAATAGCACCGCAAGTGTTATTGCAACCACTTCTACGTTGGCTTCACTTTTCATTTCGTTCCATTTATACCATCTAAGGATCAAGCGTTAGCTACAAAGTGATGCAGGTTTCCTGTGCGGAAGGGCTTAGGAGATGTCAGTTTGATTTATAGCTTTATAAGATGCAATCGCAAAGTTCAAGAATCAAAAGCAAGCCTGATATAAGTTTGGCTGGTCTTCCAGGGCGCTGATTAGCTCACCGAGGTAAGCAGGTGACCCATATGCTGTAAGGCTAATGCAGCGGCCCTGGTTTGTATACCTCCCAGGCCATTTGCTGCGTGTCTTTGCCCTGTTTTCGCTTCTACTTTTCTGTCATCTCTCAGCTGTTCCAGTCTAAATAAAGGGGAATCACCCCCTAAAAAGAAAAAAAAAAAACAGTTGGCCAGTCTTTGCTTAAAGGTCGTTTCTTTAGAAGAACATTTTCATATTGTTCCCTGGAAGTCTCCCCAGGATCACTTGACTTGTGCACCCTCTTTGCATGAAAGATCTCCTCCACTGTGTCAAAACAGCAGTTCTTCAAGTCAAATTTCATTCTGGGTGACAGGACAAAGTCACAGAGAGGCAAATATTGCAAGTGGGGCCTTCAACCACCGGAACAGTAGAACTTTAGGTGACAGTATCTTGAATGTGAAACAACAAGCGTGCCCCCTGGCTGACCTGATGCACTGCCTTCAGGCTGGGACGCTTCGTACTTTCCCACTGAAAACTGTTCTTTGGGCTTTGAGTGAAATCCAATTCTGCTGTAAACAGCTAATAAATTAAAGATGTGCAATTCCAATAATTTTTTAGTAGGGTATTTATTGTTTTGTTTTTTTTATTGTCAAACTGTGAGCATGATGTAAGATGGCGTAAGAAATCCCAAAATATGATGCAAAAGTCACGAGTAATTTAGTTACCAATTTAGTTACTACAAAGGGAAACGAAAAGGAGGAAACATCATAGCGAACACCCTGATTCCACCTGTGCAAGTGAGGTGAAGCTGAGCGCCACCTCTGACGTAAAAGTAACACCGTGAGCAAGTTTGAAGTCAAAGCTAAGATCCAGCGCAAGTGATGAGACAAACCACTAGAACTACTTATTTTGTTCATGAACTACACCAGTTAGTGTTTGACACGATGACAAATGACTGTGTGTAACATTTTATAGCAGGGCAGGCAATCAGTTTTCTCAAAGGGCCACATGAGAGACCGGGACTGTTGTGGAGGGCTGCACCTTTACGTTTATGAAGAGATAAAAGTGATACTGAGCAGAATCAAGTTCATCTTGTTGGTGCAGCCCTCCACAACAGTCCCAGTGCTGGCTGTGGCTCAGGAAGATCGGTGGTTCGATCCCCGGCTTTTCCAATCTGCATATCTAAGTATCCTTGGGCAAGATACTGAACCCTGAGTGGTGCACGAGTGTGAGTGAGTACATGAGTGTTAGACAAGGTGTTGGTCCAAATTAAAGTCAATATGTGACAGTTCTTCACTGTGTGCTGCACAGCCCCAGGAAATCATTCCTACCTGTGGCCATCAAACTTTACAACTCTTCCTCATGACACCTGGACTATTTGGTAATATCTTGTCTATACTGTATTGTTTTGCCTTTGGAATATTTAATTTTAATTTAACGTTGCACTTACTGCCGCCTGATTCTGACTCTGATTCAAGCAAAAGTGTCGCATCAATGAGGCTTGTTGTAAAAAAGCACTTTGAGTGTTCAATTATAGTATAAAAGCACTATTTAAGTACCAGGTCCTTCCATTTAACTTGGTAGTAAGTTGCAGGATAATTTCTGGAAGATTTCATGACATCAGTATATTGGCTACAGTGTATCATCTGCAGAACAGAGCATCCAGTACAGAGCTTCAAACTTTATGAGCAGATAAAGAAAATTTCACAATCTAGCCCACCTTCTCTGACTGAACAGCTTAATGCCACCGAACAATTTGTGGAGGACATTTTTTGCAGTGTGCATCTGTGAGAGCACACCGACATGTCTATGTGTGTGTGTGCGTCCTGTGTGTGTGTGTGTGACTGTGTCAGCGGAGCATTGATGAACTCAGCACAATGTTGAATGGGACTGTTTTGGCAGCTGAGACAGCGAGGCCGAACCTGCGGGTCAGAGATAAACGCCCCTCGCAAGCTCTGAGCCGGCGAGAGGACGTCCCATCAGAGACAGAGAGAAACCAGAGAAAGGCAGCTCGCTGAGCGGGCAGCAGCGGACGAGGTTGCAGGTTGAAATCCCAGAGCTGAGTGGGTCTATCTTTTCTCTCTTTAATAACAGCCACATTTGTAGATAATCCTTAATTAACAGCTGCATCACGTTTAAGCCCCCCCCCACACACACACACACACACTCGTGCGTGTTAACGGCAAGGAAGTTGTGAGGAAAACTGGCTGCAAAATAAAGAAATTAAACACTGAACTTTTGCACGTTTACTCGGTGAAGTAGCACGTGAAACAATGGCTTTTAAGGGAGTCCAAAATACAGGTTCACATTTTTGTCTTCTCAGACAGATGCAAGAGATTAGAATCTGTTGGAAGGAAAAAGGCAATTAAAGTCATGTTTACTTTTAAAGGTCATCGTTTTGATCTTTTTCTGCTCACTTGATGACTCACCAGAAGGTTGAGAAACTGCTGCCCGACGAAGCAAACATAAATGAACTTGAACCTGCGACGCAGTCACCAGGAAGCGGCCTAATCACCGTGAGGAAACGATAAGGTTGGTGCTTGATGGTTGCAACAGGAAGCCGGGCGGAGGTGACCACTGCTTTTAAACACGCAAACTTGCCAAGATTCAATCTACGCTTGTTTCCACCCTCCGCACT
>VUQJ01017113.1:7295-21925 GCA_015108635.1 Andinoacara biseriatus | reverse complement strand
CAAGCGCATGTTTCCTGTGATTCTGAGGATGCAAATGTTTATTAATCTCAGAGGCACCAAACTTTACTGTGGGAGGGAAACATTTAAATACTTTGATCACACTTTGATATTTAGAGGGAAAAGTTAAGACTAAATAAATAATAAATAATTAAATTCAATCAGTGCCAAACTCATTCAGCATAAACCATCAAAACACGTTTCAAACTGTGTACATTACACAGTTTATCCAGCTGTGCTGGATAAACTGTGTAGTTGGATAAAACGTGGAGTTTATCCAGCTCCACGTTTTCCAACACATGTTAACAGAAACTCCACTTTTCAAATACACACAACTATTTTCACGACTAAGAGAAAACCCAGCAACAGTTTGAGGGTCTGCAGGATACCTGAGATTACTGAAGACTACTGAATGAAACCTCTGAACCAATGTGGAGTAAGAGTCTGAGACTGTTTACACAGTGTGAAATAAACAGCAGCGGTCCTAGAACTGAACCCTGGGGAACACCTTTGGTTACGTTAAATAGACAACAAGCAACACTGTGTAGCCCTAATGAAAGCATTTCACCAAGTGGATCCTGCAGCCTTAAAGCAAAGACTGTCGGGCAGGTGTCGATGTGTGCAGGTAGAAAGAATCACTGTCAGCTCGCTTAATTGATCAAATCAGGAGCTCTTTCAGTCGTAATAAGTTGTATTTACCAGATTAGTGCAAGAAAAAGGTCACATGAGCAACTGATTATCATATGAAGAAGTGATTCTATTATACAAATTTTGTTCCAGCTGCCTAAACTTTTTGCCTAATTTACTGCAAAGCCAAAACAACACCCATCACAGATGCAGATATCCTCACTATAATCATAAGGTAACCATGTTGTTTACATTTGAGCAATATTGCTGAGCAGTAGGTATGCCTTTAATATTCCTCAATGATGGTTATACTATTTATAACCATGAGTCATCCCTGATGAGTCATCCTCAGCCAATCAGAAGTTGGCATCAGAGGCGAACCAATCAGGCTGTGGTGCTATAAACAGACCACCTCTTTTCTGCCAGCTGTTCAGGGACGGAGGTCAGCTGATGGGGAATCCCACTTTCTCAATTTCAGTCAATAATGCTCAAGTAGGTTTATCCAATCACAGCGCACAATATGATCACATGATTAGGCTAAGCCAATCAGGCATGAGAAGGTGGCTGCATCTCATTAGCATATAATATCATAGCATTAGCATCCTGAAATCCTCCATGCCGTTTCCTCTCCACTTCAGATAAACACAGTCAAAGTGTAAAAAGGTGCTAAACATCCAGGAATATGAATATCACGCTGTAAAGAACACAGATTTTAAGGCTCTGCTCCTTGTAGTTTTGGAGTCTGTAGACTTGAAAGGTAAAACCTCACAGGCAGACGCCCGGATGGATGAACGGTATGACAACAATATCCTCCTGCTTTACACTGTGCGGGAGGATAATAAAAAGAGAGAAGACTTCAGAAATCATCGATCGGCATTATGAATAAGGCACATGATGAAACACATACTGCAGGTTACATTTTTCCCCACAGAAGAAGAAATGCCTCTGCAACCTGCTCCGTCGGATTGGATGAGACTCAGAAAGTCAGACTGTGAAGCAGCAACAGCCACGTTCTTCAGTTCCACCAGGTTCTGTGTTCACGTCACCGGCAGCAGGAGAGCAGGTGAACATGGAAGATGCATTTCATATCACAGCAACACGCGCTCACATTTCTGATCAGCGCACAATCTGATGTTTGCGGCCGATCGATCGGCGCGTCTCTGCTACAGCCCTTTACACTCATCACGCAGCAGGAAAAAGGAGGAAACGGCAGCTTCCTCCTCCTGCAGAGCACACACACTTCATACAGCTACAGTACAGCGTGGATCGCTCACCTCACACTCAGGGTTCAGATCGATTCCTCTCAGTTTATCCAAACTTTCCCCTCATTACTACATCCTCTGCGTTCAGCTCCAAACAACACAAACCTGCTGTGGAGAGACGCACTTCCTGAATCTACAGGTTCAAGGGTCAGGGTTGTCCTTACTGTCCCACTAAGGCAGTCTGCTCTGCAGAAAGAGTTCACGTAACAGTAAACACAATCAAAACTCATCTGAAGGACAATGATTGTGCAAAAGTCTGACTGGAACTGTGGTCAGAGTGCCTGCAGCATTTCCTAACACAGGCTCACAGCTCAAACTGCTATAAATGACCCAAAGCTGGTCCTAAGACTACAGTCAGTTTATAATCAGACAGATTTAGGGCCCCCAAGCCGAGCAATAAAAACTAAAAGTTCAATCCAACTCCTGTAAGGACTCTTCATCTCAGCAGAAACACGGCGCTCATCTTCCTCAGCACAGATCTGCTCTGAGAACATCGTCAGCACTCATTACTGAACCTGATGTAAAGAAGAGGGTAAAAATAAAAGGTAAAAGCTGGATGGGACTGAAAGCAGGACCCTGCACACCTGGACCCGGTCAGCACGCAACCTGTAACAGATCTACCTGCTCAAAATCAGCCCCACTGCATGATGGGATACAAAGCTCAGACCCAGATTACACTGTGGGCCATGAAGGCCGGATGGACCCTGGTCCTGGATTCATGGCTGTAGCTGTTTGGTTTTAGAGCGAGAGTCACAAGAAAACAGTTTTCCATTCCGCCCTGTTCCCGTGTGCTCGGAGATGACAGAGTGCTGTGGCGAGGGAAACGGCAGCGCCGCAGTCAACACGGGTTAATTCATCGCAGCCTCCCGGCTCGCGCCCCGTCAGCACTTTTCCCTGGAAAGCACTGTTTGCTGCTCAGTAACACGGAGCCGTCACTGGGATAGAGGACTGAGCGGCTGCAGCAGGTGATCTGCAACCTGCTCGGCAGCCGCACACTCAGGCTGCAGCTCAGCATGTTTCTGAAGGACCGAACGGGCTGCGGCCAGAAACGCTACTAACACAGGTTATATCGAAGTATGCACCAAAAACTTTATTACACTTTGTTTCCATAAACTGCTGAACAGTTTGAACACTGCACAGCTCATCAGGACGTCTTCAGCTGGCATTCCGTCACCTACAGGACACGCTTCCATCCCAGAACTGGTTTTATAGGGTCATTTCTTCCACTTTGTTTATCATGTGACTCAAACACAACCTGAGAAAGTTTTTCTACTCAGTCACACACACACACACACACACACACACACACACACACAGCTCGACTGAAATCCAAACAATGGCTGCAGCTGGAGAGGGAAAACGGTTGGCTGTGATCGGAAACCACTCGGCACACGGAGCGCTCACTGGCCCTCAAACTGGGAACACTTGCTGGACTCCTCAAACTGTCCTGGGTGAAAACCAATGGCGGGTTTATGCTCGGTGGCGTGCGCCACTCACTGCTGCTGTATGATCATGTTGGTCTTTACTACAATGTCAGTGAAATATGAGTAACAGGAACTCAGAGATTCCCAGATTATTCCGACCGCACAGGAGACGAGCTGAGACGCCCCACTATTCTTCTTCTACTCCTCCTCTGAGGCCATCTGAGCGGTGACACCTCCTGCTCCGGAGAAGCTTGCAGTGAGTCTGACTCGCCTGAGTACTGAGATAAAGACTGATGGGGCTGTGGTGACATCACCGCCACAAACCAGGCGGGGACATGAAAACAAAAAACGAGAAACCCGGTGACGACGAGGCAGGTTCGGTTTCATATTTTCAGTAGATGCATGTTAATGGACAATATTCACAACTTGGTTTACTTTGAGAAAATCTTCTGTATTCTTTAAATCTGTGGATCCTTTCAGACTAAATGATTAGAAATAATGGAGGACACGTGATAAGATTGTTTCTATTACTTTAAAATATGCATGAAGTAGGCCTGTATGAAATTCAAAGGCTTTGCAGGAAGTGGAGAACTTTATGGAGATTTATTGAAAGAAAAACTGATTTCCATCTTAAATCTAGTCTGATCTAAAATGTCGGACTGCTCCTTTAATGCCGTCCCAATTTCCTGCCTTCCATCGTCTCCTTCCTTTCAGCCGACTTAATGAAGGTAACACGGCTGAAAACGCAGCACAAACCGGGCCGATCTCCACGTTCTGAAGTAGAATTAATCAAAACAAAGCTAGCGGCCTCGGTCCCATCTGAAGGTATGTGATACACCCGAGCTGCCCTCCCTCCGGAGGAGTCATCACAGGCTTTCCTGCCATGTTGCTCTTAATTAAAGCCGAGCGTGCCTTCCAGGAATGATTAAAAAGAGTCTGCAAACAAAAAAAAGGGGGAAGATTCACCGCTGCCTCGAGAGCACGGGGACAAAAGAGAGCAGATTTACGCTCCTCTGAGACTCAACGAGGAACTGCTGCTTCGTGCGGCTGCCCTTTGGTTGTTAGCCTATCTGCCTGAACACACACACACACACACACACACACACTTCCATTTGTCTTAAAGTCAACTATGAGGATTTAAAGCTGCGAATCCACAAATTATATATGAGCTGAGACAGAAGGAAGTGTCCTCCTAATCAAAGATGCCTCTAAAGCCTTCAAAATAAGAGCATCGGGAACACCAAGCGTCAACAGATTTGCTGCATCACAAACTGCATGTTTGGGGTGTTTACGAAGCACAAAGGAAGCCGACAAGGATGAAGAGTCCTAGAAGTTTGGAAAACTGAAATATTTATAACTTCATGACAACTTAGCAAAGCTTAAGGACAGACGAGGACTTTAGGATACGATCATAAGCTTCAGAAACTCTTAAAGTGCTGAAATTCTGTGGTTCTATTCCTTTTGTTTAAAAATGGTCACTGCAAGTTCCCCAAATCCAAAATCATGACTCTGAGTATCTTATTTAATCTGTTCAATGCTCAGAAACTCAAAGATGTTCCGTTTATTATCCCAGCAGGCTGGAAGGACGGACTGCGTTGTCCCGGACCGCTCAGCTTCCTCGAGAACCTTATTTTGTAAAGTTTAATTGTAAAAGTCCAAAACGAAAACAGGATCTCCACTTCTGTCGGAGTTTCCGGAGCTTCTGAAAGAGGATTTTTGGACTGTTGGTCGTATAAAATAAGAGACACGAACTCTGGATCTGCTGATGGTCATTTTTTTTAAACTAAATAACTGTAAAAAATGAAAAACTGAATCTTAATTAAGGGTCCATTTATTTTGACAGATCATCAAGTCTTCATCGAAATTTGCTACTCTGAGGAAGTTCAAATGTTTCGGATCTTCCACGATGGCTTAGAAAGTTGAGCTTGAACGTTCGGTTTGAACCACGGACAGAAAGTAAAAAGTGGTCCCTGAGTTTAGTTTCGTGAAGAATTGATTAGATTCATAATCGCTTGACAAAGCAAGCAGACAGCAGGTGGAGTTTTTAGCATTAAGAACAGTGAAGTCGAGGTTTCGCTTCGTCTGCTGAGATAATAAACAGCAAATTTGAGGATTGGTGGGAAAAGATGCTTCTGGGAGCCTGTGATGCTCTTTCTAATTAATTTTCCTGCATTAAATGAAACAAAACAAAAACATAGTAATCATCAGTGATCAGCAGCAGCTCTGACCGAGAAACAAAGCTGTCGATCATTTTCTGTCTGTCTTTGAAAACGAGGAGTTCAGAGTGGAAATCACACCTGTGAAATCCACGCCTTCCCTTCCCGTCTGGGGCGATAGGACCAGGGCGCATCCCAGCATGCACCGAGGCACCCTGGTCCGGTCTCCAGCCGGGACGCTCCGGATCATACCGATGGACGAGTTAGCGCCCTCAGTCTGGACGTCAGCCTGAAGCACTTCCTGTTGAGACGCTCAGGTCTGAAATACATCAGCGGGTTTAAGCTGCCCGAGCAGAAGATGATGCGGAGGGACGACCTGAAGGTCTCGGTGCCGAGAGGAAAGTGAGGGAGGAACGAAGACGTGAGCGTCGGCCTGTGATGGGGTTTTAAACAGGGGCCCTGGCTGGTATTTTTAGGGGTCGAGTAAGCGTTTAATCTCTCATAATCCTCTGTTTGTATTTTAAAGCTTACCACCTGCTGGCAAATCAAGACAGCGCAGCAAAAACTACAATATTTGCTTCTGAATTCTAAAAAGGGAAAATTTCAAGTGAAGTACTTCCAAATGTTAAACATGTGCTACTTCTCTGTACCGCTGAACATCGAGGCCATGAAGGTAATTATCCAATCAAGGCTTCCTAAGAGGCACAAGAAGAAAGAAAAGAGGGCAAAGTTACTTTAAAAAAACATATAGATTGGCCTCAAAAGAGAGAAAGTGGTCCTTTACACCAGTCTGCTCTGTTAAACCACAGTTAGTCCAGCAGAAATCCCTAAACCTTCCCGTGGCTTAATCAGCCCTGCAGGAGCCTGTAATGAGCCGCCGAGGGATTAGACCCCCGAGTTTGGTTTCAGATGCTGGGAAAGATCTGCAGCCTGCCGGGGCGGGTACAACCACGGAGAGGGAACATGTGAAATACCACTCCCCGAAATCTGGATGGACGGATGGATGGAGTGGACCACCTCTGGCCCATACTCTCGAATGTCCAGTTAATGAGCAGAGGTGCAGTCAGCACCTGGGTTGACCTCTGACCCTCGCTGAGTAAACTGTGTGCAGAAACTGAAACAAGTGCAGGAAAACACAGGAGAGGCTTTAACTGTTTGTGTTTATATCAGCAGCACTCCTAAAATGAAGCATCGGGGTTGTTGCTGACCTTGAAAACGGAGCCTTCAGCCACATCTCACATCATTAACGAGCAATCAGCCCACAGCTGCTTCGCTACCAGCTCCAAAAGTTTAAAAGCACCTTCGTCTCAGCTGATTTTTCACCGTTTTTAATGAAAAATGAGCAAAGAACAGAATCCAGAGCAGGTGGGCCCGGATTTCTTAACTGATCTTAGATGCTCCCAGGTGGGAAATCTGCCTTTTATGCTCTTATTACTTCAGTTTTATGTCCATATGTTGCATATTTACAGATTAAGCAGTCTAATCCAATAATCAGACAGTAAACCAGAGTTTATACTGGATGGGAAACGGCCTTTGGGTGGATGACTGAGTTCTCCTGTTATTTCTGAGCACTTGGTAAATAAGCGATTCTTGGCTGACTAGCCGTTTTTGCATAAACGCAGTACATGAGTAAATATACTTAAGTAGTCTCGCTAATGCCAGTACGGGTGGCAAAAACTCGATGTTTAGCGCTGGGAAGCTGCTTACTGTGAAAAACCTGTTTGTAGCATCAGTTTAAATGGTTTTGATGGATGTGATGAATAAATGCCGTATATGACTTCATTGTTTATTACAGTGCTGAGATCAGAAGCCACAAAGAGTCCACAAGAACCCAAAACAGGAATAACAGACTTCCCATGGAAGATTCCATTTGCATTCAGAAGTTGAATCGGAAAAGCAGCGCCGTGCAGCAATAAACATCCAAAATAAGCTCGGGATTACTGCGGCGTGTGCACACTTGCTCTAAACAAACCAGGTTACTACAGCGCACGATGACCGGTTTCTGAGAGTAACCTGGTTTCTTATGAGCGAGTAAACACGGCGACTGCTGTCCCACCGAGCAAACAGAGCAGCTGCTCACAGCTGGAAGACAGAGGGAAACTGTGCAGCCCTCAGAAACAGACAGCCAGCATGTTTCTCTGGTAAAACCAACTTTAAAAAGCAGCAGAAACAAAACAATATGCACCAATATACCAAAGATAGAACAAAACCTTTAGATTGAAGCTGTTTTCCTGCTTGGTTTGAAGCACGAGGCAGTCGGTCCTTAAATGAAGGGACTTTCCTGTTTTACACAATCTGGGAGAATCCGAAGCACTCGCAGCGTGACTTATAAATATTAAGTTACATAAATGTGATTCTTTTATTCAATGAAGTGTGAAGCACTGCTTCTGCCCACCCTCACTTAAACATTTCCTCCATGAAGTCGAGCTGCTTCTGACCACAACTTTGGAGGCGTTTCAGCGAAAAACAAACATTATTGGTCAGATAATAATATCAGCAATCTGTCGGAGACCGCCGGCAGCGCTTTGGGTGCGAACAGAAAGAGTTTACTCATCATAAAGACGAAGCTCTGACACATGCCTGCTACTGGTGGACGTCTTTTCCTGTTAAAAAGAAGTTCTTCCTCCCCACAGTCACCAAGTGCTGCTCAATTATTGCAGTTTTCTTTCTAATATTGTACTTTCTTTACAATAGAAAGTACCTTTAGGTGACTGTTATATAAACAAACTGGTTTGATTTAAGTGTGAGCTGTGCGGGGTGGAGGTGAAGGTTTACCAACCACGAACTTCCAACAGTTAAACGAGAAGTTGGTGTTGATGAACTGTGATTAACAACAAAGTGAATTATGTTCTGAGTCGAACCCGTTCAGCATGTTTACAGGCAGGAATCCAAATGGCCTAGGATTAGACTTAATCCGGTCCCACTTTGGAGAGAAAGAAATTGTGACTTCTTTGGAAACTCGTTAGTTTAGGAGGTTAAGAAGAAACAATTTTCAAAAGCCAAAAAAATCTAATTAATAGCAGTGAGTTCAGGATTACTGAGGAAGACTTTGACCTCACAGAGTTCATCCAGGTGAGTTACAGATGATGACATCAGCACACAGCATCAGTCATGACCTCTGAAAACACACTAAAGTCCAAAAACACCATAAAACAGCAGGAGCCAATCAGAGGCCTGCGTTCCTCAAACACATGCACATTAAAAAGCAGCCTTCCTCCTCCTCCTCTTCATCATCACATACATATATCTGCACAGCTGCAGCCATGTGAAACTTTAAAAAGCAAAAGCCTCAATGACGCTCACATGCTGTTAAAGTGAGAGGCGTAACCATGGATACAGATGCTGGCTTTGCTGCGGTCTTTGTTTCAACTTCTCCACACGCACACGAAACACTTTCACCCCAAAAACGGAACAAACGCTGAAAACAAACGTCTGACGGGGGAAGAGAAACGTCTCGGCGCCACCTGACGAGGCTGCCATGACGCAACGGGGAGCAAGTGGAGCAGAACGGCGAAGAATCAATGAACTCATTCTTCTTCCAGGGCCGGCGAGGATAAAAGGTGGCCGGATCACGGAGGAGAGGGGCCTTCGTGCTGAATACACGAGGACTTAGTTTGATTAGTCTTACAGGGTCCCGCTCTGCCCGCACTCTCAGCACCGATTTGCACTTTTTCTGCATCAATTTACTGATGAAAAAAATAAATAAATCAAAAACTACCAAAGCAATTCACTTCCTACGGAGGTGCATCGCCATGGTAACATTAAGCTGCAGCCCTCACCTGCTCGAGATAAGAGATCAACAGGTACAAACACACTTCCTAGTGGCCAATCAGATCTTTAAGACCCCGTGGACCTCGCTGCACAGGAAGCAGGAGGTCGAAGGTTTCAGAGGATGACGGGTTTGGCCTTTAAGCAGCGATATGATCCTCAGAGGTTTCGGTGCTTTACTCGCTCACATGCAGATCAAACGGCAGCGACTGAAACCATCCTGCACGCCAGGAAAAAACGTGAACACCTCAGTCCTGACCTGCAAACTGAGCTTTCTACATCATCCATCAGTCTGAGCTCACATGAGCTCCACTCCTCAGAGTCCACGTTCTTCAGCCTCCAACACCCGAAAGAGCGAGCTCCACCAGCTGTCTACATACTGACCCTAAAACCCAGCTCGACCTTCACTTTAAAAGACGTTCTGAAAACCAATGACAGCAGGGACCTGAGATTCATCATCAGTTTATCATCAAACTGTGGGCTGGGCCCCACTGATGGGGCACAAAGCCACTGCAGGCGGGATGAGGACGACCACGAGGCAAATGAGCAAAACTGAGCTGATTCAACAGTTTTAGGTTAAAATAATCAAGAGCTTTGATTTGAAGATTAACAAGGATCTTTTTTTCTTTTCGTTCTTGCTGAGAATAAACGATAAAAAGTGCGTGCCATGAAAAAGTAACTAAATATAAAACTTGATGAATAAATGTTGTAATAACTTAAAGGAGCATCATCTCTGAGATGAGGATTATTTAACACTAACAGATTTTCTGGGTTCTTTAAACTTTTTAAAGAGGAGGCACTAAGCAGATTTCCCTGAACTTTAATTAGAAATCAGCTGAATAAAGTAAATAAAGAGATAAAGAGAAGTAAACCTGCCACAGCCGGGCAGGGCCTCAGTTTGGACTGAAGGGGTGAAATCAGAGGAAAAGATGAGCTGAAAGGCATCTAACACTATTTATGCCTGAAATGTCCACAACAACAACACTTCAAAACACAAAAACAGCAGCTCACAGATGATCAGACTTCCACTATCTTCAAAAATCATCCTGCTGCACGTGCACTGACAGGCTGGTGTTTGTATGAAATCATAACTCTCATTTTAAGGATGAGAAAAAAAAAAAAAAAATCACAGGCCATTCAAGGCTTTTCAAAACCTTCATCCGGACCTGAAGTTCGGATCTGTCCAAAACGATTGAGGACTACACCAGAGGGTGAAAAAATAAACATGCTAGAAAATTAATCTGACCCAGAAAGAGCTAGAAGGTGGTCCTGGGATCAAACGTAGGTGAAAGGAGAGTTTTCACCACAAAGTTCCTCTAAAATGCATTTTCTGAAGAAATCAAGCCTCGGGGTATCAGTGCATGTTCAGACTGAGCGAACTTCCGGCTGTGACCCTTGGAGTGGCTGTAAAACTGACTTGGATGCAGTTTTTTTACAGAACTGTGTTTTTTGAGCCCTGAAAGTTTGATGTGATATCGGTTGTAGTTATAAAGTTACGAGGGCTCAAAACTGCTGGAAATATAAATAAGCAGCACTAACTGTTTATACTCTGAGGGCCTGAAACTCTGAAAACGTTGATAGCGTGACGGTAAAATATTGCGTGCCTTCATTAAATACAGTAAAACTGATTTTGAGGGGGTCGGGTGGGGGCTTCTCTCAGATTTATGCTTTACATATTCAGAAAATCGAAACCCTTCCTCTGCTCTTCCTCACAAACTTCCACCTTCAGGCCACAAACTGCGACCCTGAAACGACCTCCAGGCTTTTCCTTTAGCTATCAGGCCCCTGGCGGCTGTGAGTTCAGGTTATTTCTGTAAATGTTGACGTGGTCGATAAATCGTGGTTATACGTGTGGATGGAGGATTTAGGCCTGGTCTGGTTTGAGGAGGCTGCCTCATGCAGAGGAAACATAAAGGTCACTAAAAAGAGAAAAAAAAGAGGAGCGTGGTGATTAAAAACATCGGCGTGGCGTGCTGACTGAGCTTTCTGTCTCTGCTTTCCCCTCCCCCTCCCCCTCCACACCAAAAACAGCATCAAAGCAATCAAAATGGTAATGCTAGGCATGAATGGGGCCCATCCCCCTTTACTCCACCACCACCACCTCCTCCTCCTCCTCTTCCTCCTCCTCCTCCTGCATGAAACTCTGCAGACTTTTTTCCTCTCCATGTTAGAGGAGGGGGAGGAGGAGGAGGGGGGCTGGAGGTGGTAGCCACCCCCCCTTTTCTCTCTCAAAATGGAAGCTTCCACTACCAAACTGAAAGAAGAAGAAATACAAACAAGGAATCAGAAGAAGAAGATGGATTACTTAAAGTTTAACAGCAGCCAATCGGGAGCCTGGAAGCTGCACTCCACAGGAAATAAAGTGAAACTAGTGAAATATAAACACAAGAGAATGGGTGCACGGATGAACGAGTATCTCCTTCTTCTTCTTGATAAATGAGGGGGAAGTTGGGTGCGCTGCTGCCGGGCTGGGACCGGCCGGCAGGGCGGTGCAGCGCCGCGGAGGAGCTCCGGGGAGCTGGCCGCGGTGCTGAACACCATCCAGCACGGAACCTGGCTCGGCAGCAGCCGCCTCAAAGTTAAAGAAACACAAGCTACCTCCACATAAAGATAGAGCATTAAAGAAAAGTGAAAGCGAATCAAACGCGTCCTCTGAGGTCATGTGACCGAGAAAGCATAATAGCAGCAGAGTAAACCGTGTCAAAGACGCTAAAATAAAACTACTCCATGATGGTTTGAAGCAGCATTTAAGGTGCTGAAGTCCAGCAGAGCTCTTCCTCCTGTGAGCCGAGCTGCTCCACTCTCAGCCTCACTCTCCAGAAACATGTCGACCCACTCAAAATGGACGCTAAAATTTCTCCAACATTACACAACTTTGCGAGGCCGAGCAGAAGCCACTTTAAAGCCCGCAGAGGGGCACAGAAACGGCCCCGCTGCGGCCGCCCGCCGGGGATCCTCACCCCACCGCACGGCCCCTGAGCTCAGCCCGCTTTGTGGCACACAGCGGCCAAACTTCAGGCTTTTTCAGGGCGAGGAGAGCAGATTTAAGCTGATAAAGTTTCCCACACACTCCAAATCTCGCAGCTCTCGTGAATAATGCGAGGATTACCTGCGGCTCCCGCTTCATCTGGGCGACTAAATTCACAAAAAGTGTCTCAAGTTAACAAAGCGGAGCGGACAGAGCCGCACTCTTTGCACCTCTTCATAAATATTCAGGTCGCGTCCCGATCGCCACACAGCAGCAGTAACACCACCAGCAGCAGCACTGCATTATCGCCACTCCAAATTCTTGTTGCTCGCAGAAAAACAACCACGACAATCGGCCAAAGTGCTGCCAAAAGTGCCCTCGATCAGCGGGACCGGGAAGCGGCCGCCGGCGGACATTTTAAGCAGCGACATGTCGCATAGTTGCTCCCCGGGAGTGAGGAGCTCTCAGCCCCGCTGCTCGGAACGCCACTAAAGGCGAGAATAACACGATGTTTCGTTTACCTGATGACATTGGATCTCTACTTTCAGCGCCTCTTGCAGGCCTTGTAGTTCCATGTTCCGACCAGGAAAGCACTTTTCTCCCACTTTCGACGCGGCCGAGACCAAGTTTGAGTGATTTTAAAGATTTTTTTAAGCGACAATAACAATTGAAAGAAGAACTACTCGGGCTGCAAAGCAAGTTCTCGCTTCTTTTTACAGCCCAGGACTCATCACCCACTTTCCGCCCGTCTTCAAAAGTGCTCCAAACCCGGCGGGACGAGCTCGGGCCTCGCACGGTTCCTCTCCAGAATACCACCGAGCGTCGACGGGTCCGACCGGGCAGCCGGTTCGCTTTTCTTTCGGTAATTTTAAGTTGAAAAACGGGGACTATATTTTGTCCGAGTCCGCGGCTTGATTTCACTTTGCCTGGGGAAAAGTTGCGCTTCGGCTGTCAATGGTAATTCTGAAGTTCCCGGATGGAGCAGCGAGAGCAGACCCCCTCCTTCCTGCTCACTGGGCATGCGCAGTGAGCAGGGGGAGCTAGAGTCAGTGGAGGCAGATTTTCTGCTTAAAAGTCCTGTTTTTACCTCCTTTGGTGGCAATAAAGTGCACCTGCGCACTCACAGAGGGGTCAGAGAGGTCCTGTTAATACAAAGCGTCAATAGGAGCCGGTTACTGCGTGGATTAAACCGAGTTTTCCGCATTAAAACCTGCAGTGCTGGATGACAGTCATAAATGGAACACATGTACAGTTCATATAGCAATAACTATACTGACTTAAATTTGCTTATTAATGAGCCAAAGGTTTTATCTAAGACCCAATAACAGATCCACAATTCTCGCACAATGAGCACTTAAATGTTAGATACTTTTTTTATACTTTTACATGAGATTTTAGAGTATTTTCTACAGTACTATGTTGTTACATGTAAATAAATTATATACTTATAGCTAATAGTGCAAAAATATGACTCCAGATTTGCCTTTAGTTTCTCAAACTAACATCATAACGTCTTTCATCTTTTTTCGCTTTCTTGAATATTAACAGTGCGGAAAACTATGAGCAGTTTTCAAAAAAAGAAAAATAATAAAACTGTAAAAGTCATAACGGGGCTTTGATCTGACAGCTGCACTCTGTTCATGCAAAACACAAAACTACCTGTGTCACATGACCTCACCTGGAAATGTGAACGCTTGCTGCAGTATCTGTACTAATAATATCGTAACCGTTTTAATTATAAATGTCATTAATAAATCCTGTTTAAGCTGATAAAAAGAAAAAATAATGGTGTCAGTTGTGAGTCTGTGTGTGCTCCATGCAGTCAGTGAAACTGCATCAGCGGAAAAAAATCAGTGAATTAAGTCAGAAATGAAAACCTGTTGATTTAATGTAAAATACATTCACACGATGTGTGTTTGTGTGACACAAAGTTCTGATGTCATTTTCACAGCTCTGCACATCTGCAACAACAATTTCAACACATTGGGCTGAAACACACTGAAAGGAAACACACCCAAATATATTTGTTTAATCTGGATGGATATTAAAAAGCATTACAGAGTCAGTTGTGAGTTAGTTGTGTTAGATTTCATTCATTTTATTTAAACACTGGTAATTGTTACTTGTAACCAGGAGGAAGAACTAAAACTATCAGTAAAATAAAGATGAGTTTTATTGTATGTAGTTTATTGAAAAAAAGCCCAGTCTGGTTTTATTTTATCCACACGTGTCGTTGTAGACGTGTGTGTCAAAGTGATGCATCCTGGAGCTGAAAAACAGAGTTAAAGTGGAACTGATGTGTCTTTGTGTTGTTTACTCCTTTAACATGGATGCTCTGCTTTACAACAGGAGGTTTAAACATGGCAGCAGCAGCATTCACACATCCAGCCTCAACTTCCTGGGGGGGGGGGGGGGGGGCCAAGAAACC
>VUQJ01017112.1:37689-57172 GCA_015108635.1 Andinoacara biseriatus | reverse complement strand
CCAGCACTGTAACACTGATCCAGACACAATTACCTGGACAGCTGACTGAGAGCTGGACAACATCAGGCTGAACATGCACCAGGACATGTAACAACTTCCAGAAAATCAAAACGTTCTAAAAGCATCGCTCTGATACAGAGACACTCATTTGACGTCACCGTTTTTAAAAAAAATGCACAAACTCTTTTTTTTCTGATTAGGATAAAAGCTCCGAGTACCTGCAGTGAAGACGACAGCTCACACTTGGCCTTCTCAGCAGCCTCTCTGACTCTCTGAAGTGCCATGTTGTCCTTCATCAGGTCTACGCCAGACTGGAAATAAACAGTCCACATGAAAATTTTACACACACAATAAATAAATTCCACAGATCAAAGGCTTAAAGAAAGCAACTGTGTCCGAATTCCCACCTCTCTCTTGAACTCCTTGACGATGTGTTTGAGGAGGTGCTGATCAAAGTCCTCTCCTCCGAGGAAGGTGTCACCATTGGTGGACTTCACCTCAAAAACTCCTTTCTGGATCTCCAGGACTGAGATGTCAAAAGTACCTCCACCTAGATCATACACAGCGATACTGGAAACACACACACACACACACATTAAACATCAATAACGCAGCAAGAATTTTGTAAACCATCCAGTAGTTTCACTTTTCCTTGTAAAGAATCCTCCATCATCTGTCTCTTAGCAAACTGATACTTCCATGTGGAGCAGGAAACATCAGCAGGTTTGTTCTCTTCTACTCACATCTTATCTTGGGTCTTGTCCAGGCCGTAGGCCAGAGCAGCAGCTGTTGGCTCGTTGATCACACGTAGGACATTCAGACCCGAGATCTGACCAGCATCTTTGGTGGCCTGTGGAAGAAGACTTGTTACTTTTCTAATCATTTCAAGTGTACTCAAAGCAGCGGCTATGACACAGAAGCTAATGTGAAACATGCATAACCTTAAGTGCTCCTGGATGGGTACATACAGGTAGGTTTTATGGCTTTGATCAAGGTTTTTTTTTAATCTCAGACGGAAAGATAAATTTACAAAAATGCATTGCTCAAAGACAAAGAATATAGTTTTTTTAAAAAATCCACTAAATTAGTTCAACTTCCTCTCTGTTTATTTAAAACTTTACATCCAGCCAAACACTTATCATTGCAGGAATTAGACTGCAGCTCATAAATAGTGAGTTTCTGCTGCTCGCTCAGATTTAAACTCAACTGTCAAACTGGACTTAATGCAGGAGTCCACAACCCCTGAATCTTCTCACTGTCACAGGGAGCCAATAATTCACTTGGCAAAATGTTTTTTTTTTTTTTTAATATCCAGGTAGAGGGCTGAGATCAGCTTTTTAACACTTTGAGCAAAGTCTCCTTCAAAAGTGTGTGTGTGTGTGTGTGTGTGTGTGTGTGTGTGTGTACCTGTCTCTGAGAGTCATTGAAGTAGGCTGGAACAGTGATGACAGCGTTCTTCACGGTGCTTCCCAGGTAGCTCTCTACAACATGAATATGCAATTACCAAAACTATTGCTCACATGTGCATGTTGTTAAAATGACTGGTTTTTGTCAGTGCAGTTATACCTGCTGTCTCCTTCATCTTCATGAGGACAAAGGCTCCTGCCTGGCTAGGGGAGTACATTTTCCCATGAGCCTCAACCCAGGCATCGCCATTAGATGCACGCACAATCTTGTAGGGGACGTTCTTCCTGTTGATGGAAACAAGGTCATTTTTGCCTGACTAAGTTTGTTTCTTTCATTATATCCAACATAAAAATTTTATTTTATTTTTTTTTAAATCCTGAGTTTGGCCTTTGAGATTAAAGTGAAATAATGACGACGGTTTTCATTCACTCACATATCTTTCTGGACCTCTGGATCATCAAAGCGCCGTCCAATCAGTCTCTTGGTGGCGTACAGTGTGTTTTGAGGGTTGGTGACGGCCTGGCGTTTAGCAGGCATACCCACCAGACGCTCCCCATCTGCTGTGAAAGCGACAACTGAAGGAGTGGTCCGGGCCCCCTCGGCGTTCTCCAGCACCTGGACAGAGACGAGAAAACGTTTAGATTGGAGGAATCACTGTTCAGGCCCATTAAAGAAAAAATAAATTATTAGTATGATTGTATTTTGATTAGTATTTTTATATGGTGGTGAATCACACTGCATTAATAAGGCAGTAAGAGTCAACTATGAACACTGCCATAGATTTGATGTTTATGTTAACCTTGCAGTCTGTTTCACTGGATGGTCATGAGATGTACACGTTTGATTTAATTAGGCTGAGTTTTGATGACAGGAGCTGATTTTCATGTGCTATAAGCAGTGATTAAAACTGACTGAGAAAACCTTCAAATATTTAATTTGAATGCATAATGAAAACAGAATATATGAAAGTTTAGCTTCTAAAATTAATTTACATTCAAAATTTAAAGCGTTCAAGATGAGAGGAGACTCCTGTCAAAAACATTCATGAGAAATGTTTAACTGCCTTCATAGAGTATCTATGAGATCAGACAAACTATGTAAAACTATGTAAATGAAAGCATTGATATGTTTCAGGCATCGTCAGAGAGCCAAACTGTTTCGTTGGGGTGGGGGGGTTACTCTCCCTCAGAGTTAGTAAATACAATAAAAAGGCCAGACCAGTTTTCTACTTACAGCTCAACTTTCTCTTAATTTGCATCTTCTTTTTATTGTCTTTACTTTTTGGGTTTCTGTTTACACTCCGACTTCTTCCTGCATTTAACCTCAGACGACCGTGCGATTGTGAGACAGTTCAAGATCCTCGCCATCTCGCATCAGCGCTAACAAGCCCATCTAGATTATATATTTTTTTTTTTGTTCTACATTTTTACTAGAGGTCAGTTGCGCATTTGCAGCAGTTTCTGACTTAACCACAACCTTTAGTTGATCCATCTCTTATAAGTTCTTTAGTATAAGCACTGCCTAGATTTAAGACAGCAGCTGTAAAACATTACCTTGGCCTGTTTGCCCTCCATGACAGCGACACATGAGTTTGTGGTTCCCAGGTCAATGCCAATGACTGCACCCTTGATAGCTTCAGACCTGCAAGACATGCATTGATATGACACTTTCAGCAACAGTCGTGTAAATTAAGAATATGAGTCAGATTTATTCTGTGGGTGTATAGTTTTATTTCTAAAAGACTAAAAATTGTCAAACAAGCATTAACTTCATGTTTATAATGCACTTTCAAACAATGTAGGAACTCGATACTCACGCATAGTCCCTCCTGGACACGGCTCTGAGAGCATCTGGTTGGAAGCCGGTCCAGCACGCCTGTGAATGCAGCACAAAGCAGCTGTTAAAGACTAAGCAACACTTGTTTTGAAATGTACAGGACAAAAATATTAGTGATGAATCCACAAATGGGGTTAATATAGATTAGGTATGGTTTCTTGTCTAATCGATGCTGAAATGCTGCCCAGCGAAGCCTGCAGCAGACCGAGTTCTGAAGGTGTTACTTAAACGGCGGAGCAGCGCGCTGGAGGAGGGACGCCTCAGTGAAGGTCACAGACCCACAATTCCGATACAGCCTTGAAACCAGCTCAAAAACAAACACTTACACATTAAATTAAACTATTTAGGCAAATGACAAAACAAATACTTGCAACTCCGCTCACCGATCTCTGAATGACAGCTGACGGGTAGCGCAGATATTAAATGCCGTGAGCTAGCACGCGTTAGCTTAGCCCCAAAAGTATGAAATCACTCCAGCGCAGCAAATTCAAGAGCAGCGGCCAGGCAGTACGTTACTTTTTCACATCTCCCCTCATTTTTACAGCGTCAGCTGAACTGTGGTTATTGTTAACGATACTGTATTTATCTAATCACGATTAAATAAGCCGGCCTCAATCTAGCGCTGTGTTAGCATCTAAAGCTAGTGGAGTAATTGTCCCATCGTATTGCACGCCCTACAAAGCTCTACAATTACTTAAATGTTTGATGCTTACCTTTTTAATCAAAGACGAAACGCTCCTGATGCTGCTCTTCGTAGGAAGAGTCCTTGAAACGCTCCTGGTGACGTTCAACATTTTCAAAGCAAGGCTAACAGCTAACTCAAATATTAAAGCACGACAGCGTTTTAAGTCAAAGCTCGCTCTCCAGACTATTCAACAGCGAAGATATGCTAAAGCACGTCAAATCTCCAGGCCTCTTTAGACTTTAACAAAGCGTTTCTCGGAAAGCACCTGGAGCTCAGATCACACACGACTGCTCGCCTCCGGACAGCAACGGCAAAGGAACTGCGAAGCTTCTTCTGGAATTATCCAACACATGTTGCACCATGCACCGCTCAAGGACCCCAAAATGGGCTCTACAATGACTGCCTGATTAAATTTTTATAATTAAAAAATGCCTACACACAACTCTTCGTAAATCAAATATACGAATTCAATAAAATATATTAATAATAAACTAATGATTTGCTTGATATAAAGACTAAATAGATACCTATACTTTTTGGGTATTTTCGTGATTATGGCGCGGACAGGGCAGAGGCATGTAGTGGGCATGTGAAGGTCATGCTGTAACGTGGGGTCTTGAGGAGTTTCACGTGTGTTACATCACGGATGCTAGAAGAATTTACCGGCTCTAATTTATCCACTCTCACTGCTGTGTGTTAACTTATTCTGCCATACAAGACTAGCAATATTTAGACGTATATCCATACGCACATTTGCCAAATGAATAGGTTAATTTAAGGCGCTCTATTATCGTAAGGTAAAGACCCTACAATAATAGAGAGAAAACCCCTAAAATCAAACCGCCCCCTATGAGCAAGCACTTGGATACAGTGGGAAGGAAAAGCCGGCAGAACCAGGTTCAGGGAGGGGCCGCCATCTGCCACGACTAGTTGGAGGTGAGGGGAGGGAAAGGAGACAGGACAAATGACATGCAGAAGAGAACCAGAGATTAATAATAACTAATGAGTAATTGCAGAGTGGTATATAAACACAGAGTAAAGAAGAGTAAAGAAGAAACACTCATAGGACCGCCTCAGCAGGCTAAGCCTATTGCAGCATAACTAAGGGAGGGCTCAGGGTCACCTGATCCAGGCCTAACTATAAGCTTTATCAAAAAGGGAAGTTTTAGGCCTAATCTTAACAATAGAGAGGGTATTTGTCTCCTGAATCCAAACTGGAAGTTGGTTCCACAGAAGAGGGGCCTGAAAGCCGAAGGCTCTGCCTCCCATTCTGCTTTCAAATATCCTAGGAAACACAAGTAGGCCAGCAGTCTGGGCGCTCTGTTGGGGTACTATGAGATCTTGAAGATAAGCTTTTGCCTTTATACCTTGTATGTGAGGAGAAGGATTTTCAATTCAATTCTGAATTTAACAGGGAGCCAATGAAAGAAGTCGATATGGGAGAAATATGCTCTCTCTTTCTAGTCCTTGTCAGTACTCTTTTCAGTGGTTTTTAGGACAACCTGGTAATAATGAATGAACGAATGCATGAACAAGTTTTTCGGCATCACTCTGAGACATGGTGTTTCTAATTTTAGAGATAATGAGAAGGTCAGAAGGAGTTGCACACAGGAGTGATGTGTGACAGAAGGATGGGAGGTGGAGCTGGAGGTGGCAGAGTTGAAGATGTTAAGGTTTTCACTGGGAGTGACCAGGATGGACAAGATTTGAAATGGGTAGGTCAGGATGAGGCGATTGGGAGACAACGAGAGTCAAGGCTGAGATGGTTTGGACATGTGCAGAGGAGGGATGGTGGATATATTGGACAAAGGATGTTGAAAATGGAGCTGCCAGGCAGGAGGAAAAAGAGGAAGACCACAGAGGAGGTTCATGAATGCAATGAAGGAATACACACACAGGGCTGGTGCGACAAAAGAGAACGGTGGGGATGGGGTGAGATGGAGGCAGATGTTCCACTGCGGCGACTCATAAAGGGAGCAGTTGAACGAAGAAGACACACATTTGCCAAACATTAACTTCACTTTAAACTTGAAGCAACCCTTTTCATATCATTCCAACTTTAGGTTGGGAACAATGGCTATAGTTGGTTCCCAAGAATATGCATTGACTAAAAATGATATACTGTATGATACCACCTGTCTTAACTACTGAAACTATATAAGAAATTGGGCAGGTTTGGAAGGATTACTGCTGAAACATGAACCACTTCCATCCTGACCAGAGTGTCGTATATAAAAGATTGGTGTAGCCACTCAAACCCCCACTGGTTACTGAGGTCTCTAGCTGCACCTCACCTTTGTGTTTTTAAGCTGGAAATAGCTTGTCAATGTCCCATAAAGCACACCTGACATCATACTCCTTTTTGACAGTAATGGGAGACCATAATTTACCAAATAAACATCGTCTTTTATTCTTTAAGATTTGAAATGTGCATTTGACTTTTATAGAACTGGACCTTTTTTTTTTTGCAACCAAGGGCCTTGGGTCAGTGAGTGATGAGTCCTTAGCTGTAAAGAGTAGCAAATTAAAATTTTCTAACTCATGTAGTATGTTGCAGAGTTTTGCTTTACCCTTTTTTTTCTTTTTCTAAACCCCAGTAAGGCTTTTATTTGTCCAAGCAAGAAACTCACAAGGGGAAAACTGTAAAGCATCATGTGATTTTAACATTGGCCACTGGGTGGCAGCAGCGAGTGGTTATGGAAGCCAGTGTCTAACATCTGCTTACATCAAATATGACTAACACTTAGTTTATGGTACCATGATTGTGTCCATTTGTGGAGGCATTTGCCAATGGAGAGAATACAGAGAGGTTTTCAACAAATGTGCATGTGCTACCTCGCAGTCCTCCAAAATCCCAACTGTATTTTGCTGGATGTTTGATGCTGTGCATCAGTCAATGGCGGGTCAGCTGACAAGTGGGCCCGGAACAGGGACGGGAGCAACAGAGATCACCAGGGTCCTATTCCAGGAAGCACGTTTAACAAACACTGAGTTTAAAAATACACTGAGTTGATTAACTCTCAGATCAGTAACTGTGGGTTTCCTGTTCCAGAACAGCAATCATACACACTTTACTGATGGGCCTGTGATATTAGTTACCCACTCAGCAAGACACTCCAGAGTGATCTGACCCCAAGTCCCTTTTTATTAAATCAAAAATTGCTTGTTCCATTTTAGTAATTTAAGCCTCATCTTCACTCAAATATTCACCTTGGATATTTTTTGTTATAATTTTATGTCTTTGTATCACATCACCGTGCGGAAGAGCTGGCTGATCAAAACAAGTTACAGCACATGAAAGATCTCGTTTTACTTCCACTGTATACCAGGTTCACCTAGCTGTGATTCCTTCTGTGTCAAAACAAGTCTTTAGACCCGTGGACTTTACACCAAAGCTGACATGTTTTGCATTTTGTTCACTATAAATTAAGGTGTATTTTATTCATGCCCAGCTTTGGGGGGGAAATGTATAAAAGAATGAAGCAGAGCTTGCAGTGTGAGAGCAATCTAACTCACATTCAATATTTAGCAGCTATGTCGTTACACTGGGTAAAAAGAGCCGGGGCAGGAAAACCAGAGAGTACATGAACATGATCTACTTTTAAATGGAGTTTGTTGCAGTTCAATGCATGTTGGCAAAGCAACACACACACATTGTTCAAACAGCAAGAGGAGCTGATAAGTGACATGTTTGTTTATCTGCCTCCACAATGATTGCACAGTTCAGAATTCCAGAATTGTTCAACCCAGTGCTTGTTAGCTGCTGCACAGAGCAAAGTGCAGCACAACATTTAGTAAGGTTTTGTAATAGCTTGCCCATAAATGCCTGGTATTTCAGGGAAAACAGCGATTCACAGCGATCCACCATGCCTGCAACACACTGGGCTTTTGTTCTCATCTCTCTGCTGTCCTTCAGCTCAGCAGCACCAACAGCAGACAACTGCAGCCAGCTGATCCAGCCTCTTCTAGCTAATGAGCTTCACCAGGTACAGGTCACTTCACCTCTAAACTCAGCTGTCTTTCTCCCACACACTGGTAAAAAAAAGAAAACTATATATGGTTAATCTGACAATTAAGCCTGGAGTTGTTTTGTGACTGAATTTTCCCAACTTCTTTAGACCACCTCAAAGGGTTTGAGATGAATAAAAATAAAAGTTACAGCCTTTTTATGCTGTTCTCTCTTTTTTTTTCTCCGTGGGCTCAAATATAATTGGACAGTTGATGTAAAATGGGTTTTGTGGACATGGACATTTCCATTTGGAAACTCTTAGTTCAGTTTTCAAGTCTTAAAATCATTACAGCCTCATCTTCATTCAGACATTCCCATCATCTCCGAGATCCAGACATTTTTCCATCAGTGAGCTTTTACAACACGACCAATGATCAATCGTCGATCATTGATCGGTGTGTTCTGTGTCTAAAGCTTCATACAGACCAGTGTGATGTAAACAGTGATGCTACAGTAACTACAGTAAATGTTTCGGATGAACTGCAGCTGCACTCAGAGTCAGATTTAGAAAGATGAAGACTTTAGATTTTTAGATTTATAGATTATAAATCCATGACATAATCACTGTCTCTGTCCTTACAGCCTGTTGGCAAGTGAACTACTGTAAAAGCACTCGTGTTACGTACAGATAATGAACTTACGTCTAACTTTGACTCTGGCAAAAGGTGAGCGAGCAGCTGAAAGTAATCACAGATAAAGAACTCAAGCCAAGGCACACAAGACAAGAGACCATCAAACTAAGACAGAAACTAACACAGACAGAACTAAGACGTGCAAACTTGACACTGAAGATAAACAATACAGAGATGGGGCTGACCTAACACAGAAGACACAAAGGACAAAACACAGACAAACATGCCAAGAACAATACCCCTCTCTCCCATCTGCGGGTGGGGTAAATATTTCTAACCTTACTGTATTTTTTTTTTCATTCTGAATAGATCGCGGGCAGCTGGATCTTTATTGAGGGACTTGCCACTAATGATAGTTTGGGTGACAGTTTGAGGTATGTGGAAAGTACGTGGATGATGCTGAAAACAACAGCCGACAGTCGGACCCTGCAGGTAGAGGTAGCTGGCCGACTGGTTCAGCAGCTGCAGCCACTGTGAGTATTTATGGAGCCACATTGTTCCACATTTAGTAGCTGTCCATCAGACCGCGTCTTGGAAAATGTTTACAGATTTTTTAATATGTATTAAAAAATTGCTTGCGCAATTAACGTACACCAATCAAGCATAACATTATGGTCAATGACAGGTGAAGCGGAGAACACTGATTATCGCTTCATCATGGTACCTGGTAATGGGTGGGATATATCAGGGAACAAGTGAACATTTTGTCCTTAAAGTTGATGTATTAGAAGCAGGAAAAATGGGCAAGTATAAGGAGTTGAGCAATTTTGACAAGGATTAAATTGTGATGGCTAAACAACCGGGTCAGAGTTTGTTTAAAACTGCAGCTCTTGTGGGGTGTTTCTGCTCTGCAGTGGTTCAAAGACGGAAGAGTGATGATGGGTCATGGGCTGCCGAGGCTCATTGATGTGTGTGGGGAGGAGAGGTGGCACCTATGACATACCTAAGCACTGTTGCAGACTGTGCACACCCTTTCATGGAAACGGTATTCCCTGATGACTGTGTTCAGCAGGATAATGCCCTGCCATAAAGCAAAATGGGTCCAGGAATAGTTTGAGGAGCACCACAACAAGTTTGAGGCATTGACTTGGCCTCCAGATCCCCCAGATCTCAATCCAAAGGATCTGTTACTGATATGTTGGTGCAGATACCACAGCACAGCTTCAGGGGTCGAGGGCCATTCATGCCTCTGTGGGTCAGGGCTGTTTTGACAGCAAAAGGGGACCAACACAATATTAAGCAGGTGGTCATAATGTTAAGCTTGATCAGTGTATATCTACATGTAAAATACACTATACAAACAGTCGCCTCGTACCTATACATACCTATTTACAAGCCCTGACCTACCAGTTTCTTTGCGTATTCCTAATTCTTTATATTTTGATATATTAGTGTTCCAAAGAAGGAAGACACCACCATCCCGTCCGATGTCCAGGGACCTGACAATTCCTCAAACCCTAGCTCCCACCCTGTTGGCAGTACCACACCCTATGTGGACAGCAGGACGTAAGTCACACTTCTAATGTTGATTGGCCAGAATTAAAGCCTACCTTTAAAAAGGCAGAGTGGTCATCACATACTGAAAAACCTGCAGGGGGGGAAACGTAAGAACTCTCTCAAGTACACGTGTAAGTTGCACTGGAATAGTTTAAACTTGATGATGTTTTAAATAATAAATGCTGTTTATTTTCTTAATCTGTCTGCCGCTCCACAATCAATGTAACTGTGAAATGCTGATTTTTATTCATTTGTTTTCATTATTAACTTATTATTCCAAGTTTGTGTGCACATACATTAACTTTATTAGGCACACCTTGCTGGTCCTGGTTTGGACTCCCTTTGCCTTTAAATCTGCCTTCTTTGTGGCACAGATTCGACAAGGTGCTGGAAACATGCACGTGAATTGAAGATTTTGGTCCATACTGACATGACAGCATCATGGATCTACCGTATCCATAATGTTTCCAGAGAGAATACGGGAAGATCTGATCTGTTACAGATGTTTAAATGGATATTATCAGGATATGTAATGGATGTTCATTCAGAGTTTGGATTTTTTTAGGGTCCAATCTTGTCTGTTAATGGAGAAATCTGCAAAATGTATCTGTCAAAGATCTGGTGCGCATTCATCGGGATATTGTCCATATCCACGACGGATACAGTGGTATCATACCTCGGATAGTACCGTATTTTAGAGCTTTTATTCCAGTGTGAACTCATTGTCACGTTCTTTTGAACGTGACAATGAGATGATCTGAACTTTGTGACAACTTTGAGTCCCTATGATGTTTTTCCACCGAACTCACAGAACCTCCATTCTGCTCGATCATTGTTTTAGGGAGGATCGTTGCATCAGGAATACTCAGAACATGTCCCTAACTGATGGCAAAGATTTGGAGTTATACCGTAAGTTGCTTCAGTGAAGAGCATACAGTTTGTCACAGTGTATCAGAATTATTCATGAATCTTTGTGTTGTGTTGTGCAGTGAAACTGGCCAGTTCCAATCACAGGTTCCTCCGTACCTGCCCCGACTGTCTGCTCATGCACACCTACTATAAGTCTAACAACAACCAACTGTTCTACTTGTTTGGTATGTATGAGCAGTTGTGGAGTATTTACTAACATTTCTGATAATTAAAAGCCCTGAACTGAAAATTATATGTACTTCATGTTATTTCTATCTTTTAATACTCAAATGAGTGAATAAAACTATTATACAGCAGTGATGTATTAATTGTATGTGGTTTATATTATAGAATGTGCTTTGTGTACAGACACCCTAACCCACTCCCCTTTTTTGCCTACGCTCACACTGATCTGAACATTCCAGGACCAGGTTCAAGGAGGCAACTGTGATTCGGGAATTTGTCTGCTTTGGGCCCAGTTAGCAATCGCACTATATGTGTACTGCACCCAATTAAAACTGAACTGTGCCCGATCACACTAAAAAAACAAAACAAACTGGACTGCAGGAGTCAATCATGCTCGAGCGCTAGTATAAATGCAACACGTTCTGACACCGAGTTTCCTTCTACCGTTCTCTGCAGGGAGGAATGACACAGTGGCAACTTCTGATTTGGAGACCTTCAGAAAACAAGGCGAGTGCCTCAAGTTTCCCCCGTCGCCAAAGTTTCATTACGACCCCAACAATGGTAAGCGCCACATTGACGTGGAATATGAAGTCATTTTGCTACATAACTTGAATGCCGTATAGCAGCCAGTGAGCAATTTACAGGGCAGTGAATAGGGTGCTATCTTGGAACACATTATCTTATATTCCCATAATACAACCAGAGCATGTAGTATGAAGTATGTCTGGACCTAAGGTAGCTCTCTCCTCTGTAGTGATCTGGGGAAAAAAAAAATTTCCCCTACTTTATATCCCTTAGAGAATTACTTGGTTTGTGATGCAGTCTGTTTCTTGGGGCAGCCCTGATAAATGTGAGGAAGTAAAATTTAACATAATTAGGTGCGGTATAGAGAATTCAGGGTTTTTTTTTTTTGGGGGGGGGGGGTTAAGCAGGAGGTCTACGTTGAAAAAGCAATATGTAAGATTCTTCAGATTCTGTCAAAATTGGCAATAAAATTGTGTGAAAGATGTTGATTAACATGTTAACCAGCTAGCACTGACTCATTTCAGCAGTTCCATTTTTTCATCTGTCTGACATCAGCTGTAGTGGACGTTCCTCCTCCTTCTTGTTTTCGTGGTTCAGCCCTGGCCCGTCCCATCAGTCTGACCTCTTGCCAATCATGTTGAAGAACAGTGAATAACACAGTAAATGCAGCTGAAGCTCTTGACAAGTGACCTTTGAGTAGCAGAATTAATGGCTGACTGGCTATAATTTATTTTGGTTTACACTTCTTAATGCACTTGGTCTTTCTCATACACCACTTGGAACATTCTGTAATCTGGCCACGAGGCGACCATGATGACTCACTCCAAGCTTCTCAAGGACGTCATCATCCAGTTTGGTTGCTGGATGATTTCTATGCTGTAGCAGTATCTGGTGATGGTAGATGGTCATTTAAAAACAAACAAACACATATATAAAAATTAAGCAAGACAGACTACAACAAACTTAAAGCATTATCTTTTATGTATCACAATATTAATGATTTAAAAGTCCAAATGGTAACAAAAGTCTGTTTATGTGCCTTTGTAATTAAAATAAGCCACAGTAAGAAACAAGAGTATCATAGCTGCTGCTGTGAAAGAACACGACCCCTTTGGGGTATCCTACATATTGAGCTTTTAATGGAGGGTAGAGAACACTTATAGTAGAGGCGGGGAGAAGCTATAAAGTTGCATTTTTTTGGTCATTTCTCAAGAACAAAAGAATCAGTTCATCTAACCATTCCTGATTGTGAATATCTGTTCTTTTCTTTACAGAACTGTGTCCCGCGCAGGAAACAAAATCAGAATCCACACCACAGCAAAGCGTCCACTAACACAGCTTTTAACAACACTGCCGCTAGTATTGTCAATCTTCAGTTGTTGATTGATTTGTTTTTATTAATGATTAGTTGAAAGAAATGAAGAAGAGAAGTTTGGATTTTACTCCAAATTTTTAAGTACTGATCTGACTGAGAAATTGAGGAATGCTGCACAGTTACACAGCAGCGACCCGACAATCAAGCAGAAAGCATACCCTGCATAAACTCATCTCAAAAGTGTTTCTGACATCACAGGCCATTGGGGCCAAAGGCAGGAGGATCGGACTTTATACATGAGTTTGCCTGCTATGCTAACCATGCGTTTGGTCAAATTTCATTGGAAGCAAGAATCTGTCAGAACTTTTGGGATTTTATTTCTCTTATTATCGTTCAGGTTTATGTGTGATTTTATTTTTATTTTTTCCCTGTGCATTTACAAACTAATGAATAAAGTGGCTGGTATTGTCATTCCATCTCAAATCAATGTGGACCTTCTGCTCGACCGTCAGCAGGTCCATTATAGTCCAAAGTGTCAACATATGAGTGCTGTGAATTTTTAGCTTTAAATATCATATACTTGCCAAAATGTTAACCGATCATTGGCAAAAGAATGGTTTATCTGAAGAGTTTTAGTCTTCAAATAGTCTTGGATTTTATGAATGATCTTAAGGCCTCTGGCAGTGGACTCTCTGTGCTTGTCCTGCTAGACTTCAGTATGGCATTCAGTACTGTTGTCCATAATATTTTACTTCATAAATGAGAACACTTCATACTGTCGCTTCATACTATAACGTAAAGACAATAATTACAAAATCATTAGTTTGATTCCCATTCATTCCTCTGAAATGGTTTGTCACCACAGGGCTCAAACCATCTTAAAAGTATAAAGGCTGACTTTGTGTTGAACTCTGCTTTTGTTGTTTCCTTTCCTGCTTAAGCCAACTTTTTAAACAGTTACAATTCCACTTACGCATCAGTGACGTGCGGTCAAGGGAGTCAGGCTACGCAGTTAATGGTCAAAATCGCGGAATTTACGCAGCGCCTGTTCAAACACATGGAAGAAGTGCAGGGCGAGCCAGTGCTGTGCTGTGGCTCACCTCTGGAGGCGCTGTGTCACATGGAGTAAATGAAGCAGGCGGTTGGCGCATTAAATGTTTAGGATTTTATAGCTATGCGACAGCATAAAGAACACCAGAATAGTCTCAACATCACTTCCAACCAGCCGAAAAATATTGAGAGGGAGAGAGTGTTTCGGAAAGAACTGAAATTCATTTCTAAAAATTATTCTATTCTAAAAACTATTTCTAAAAACTATAGGCATTTCTAAAAACCACAAAAAATTGGTTAATTTTACCCTAAACTAACGTTTTTAAAAGCTACTTTTACTTTCTAAAAAAAATCAATACTTCTGTCAACATGTCTGGCTTTGCAGAATTGTAATTTTACAACCTAGTTCTCCTTTTTCAAAGCTATCCTAATACACACAATATAGACGATTCAGCTTCGTGTTACTACCTATAAATATGAATCAGACGACACTGACCCGCATAAGCAGAGTGGCGCAGCGGAAGCGTGCTGGGCCCATAACCCAGAGGTCGATGGATCGAAACCATCCTCTGCTATTTAGTGTTTTTAACCAGTAAGGTCGTTCGCCCTGAAAAATATGTTTCTCTCTAGAATTCAGTTCAGGATTCTTTAAATTGCACGTTTTCTCTTTAACGATTAGCAGTTTCTCATATGAAGCTTAGCTTCTTTTAACATTCTTTCTCGCGTGACGTTGCATGAAATACAATCTCGCGAGACGATCCTTGCGTCGACTACATTGAACGTGGCTTCCCAGGTAGGCTGCGGAGAAGAGTGTTTACAGGGATGCACTTGTTTAGAGACAAAGATACTGAATGTACATTGACATTATCTAAGGATGGTTTGCGCAGCAGCTACTCTTCAGATCCTGTAACCGTCTGAATTCAGACTGAGAGCACTAACTGCCTCGTCGCTGCAGCTGCAATTGACAGCTAGTGGCTGAGCCCAGCTTTCCCTACTGATCGTCCAGCCCGTTGCTGTGATATGGCGGAGAGCGGGTCGTCAGCTGAATTCTCCGGCTCCCTGACGAGCTCCAGTCTTCCACCGCCGAGGACCCGCATCTTCAAAATCATCGTGATCGGGGACTCCGGGGTCGGGAAGACCTGCCTCACTTACCGCTTTTGTGCCGGCAAGTTTCCCGAGAAGACCGAGGCAACGATCGGCGTGGACTTCAGGGAGAGACTGGTCGAGATTGACGGCGAGAATATCAAGGTGTGTACTGCAGACGAGTTTCATTGTTGCGCATCCTGTCCCTCTGGTTGTTTTGGCTGGACTGCAGTGTTCAAGTACAACATAGAAGAAGATGACAAAAAACGGTATCCAATACATACTGATTGACAGCTTGTGGTAGGTCTTATCAGTGGACCGCTAATCAGGTCCGGTGCAGCAGCATAAATGCCTTCCTCGGGGGCATGTCAGTAGTACTTGGGCCATATTTTACTTTAGCCTGGCTAAATACCAACCCTGATGTGCACACCATTGAGATGATTGAGTGATTAGTTTTAAACAGCAGTATCTAATCCTTAGTACAGTTCTCATTTGTAGGCAAGTGAAACAAAAGGAATCGCCCACAGCCTGTATTTAAAAGCTGGACGTAGTTGCTGTGACATCAGCCATTTTAAGGCTGGGCAAATAATCAGCAGTGAATCAAACATTCAGAACTTTCTAATGTCAGTTATTTATTTTTTGTTTGTTATTAAATACTTAACCCAGTATGTCCCCTTTTAAAACATACAATGTGTTCCTGTTGAAGTCGTAACTACAGTACAAACCTACTGAACTATGAGGGCAAAAACAATGGCTGACCGAAGGCCGGAGAGTCCTCATCCCCAAAGATCTCCAGAAGGGACCGGTCCTATCCAACTACCAGACAATAACCTGCCTGAGCACAACGTGAAACCTCCTGTCAGGCAGGTGCCCAACCCAGGTTTAAGGGAAGCTCTCTTCCCGTCAGCCGGCTCCACCTGAAATCCTTGTTGTAGTAGAGCATGCATAGAGAGGCAAGCTTCCAAAAATCTTATGTTTTTGACTTGACTTTGGTCGAAGAAGAGTTAGAACTGTTGTCCAAATATCCTCTGCAGATGACCAAAAGCAGCAACGTGTTGTCACCCAGAACAACAGTGTGTCAGTGTCGTGTTTTTAATGGTTTTTGGATGGCAGTGGGACTTATCAGTAATAATAGGGATCTGGCTTTGTATAAATCCCAGTGCTAGTTGGTACTGTTCTAACTAAAACCACTCTGAGTGTTCAGTAAGACTAGAAAAGCGGTGTATAATTTTGAGTGCATTACATCATTGGTTGGTTAATGTCTTCTGACAGGACTTCACTTCTGTATTGTTTCATACAGATCCAGCTGTGGGACACTGCAGGCCAGGAGCGTTTCAGGAAGTCCATGGTGCAGCACTACTACCGCAACGTGCACGCCGTTGTCTTTGTCTATGACATCACCAATGCTGCCAGCTTCCACAGCCTCCCCGCCTGGATTGAAGAGTGCAAGCAGCATGCACTGGGCACAGAAGTACCCAGGATCTTAGTCGGAAACAAGTGTGACCTGCAAGACTCCGTCCAAGTGAGCACGGACGTGGCGCAACAGTTTGCGGATGCCCACTCCATGCCGGTGTTTGAGACATCTGCAAAGAATCCCAACAGCCAAGGAGATGGAAACTATGGAAACAGTGACCATGTTGAGGCTATTTTTATGACTGTTGCCCACAAGCTAAAGTCTCAGAAGCCCCTGGTGCTCAGCCAGCCACCTGAGGCATCAGGGGGAACCGTTAACCTGAGCAGGGGGAGGGATGATGCAGGAGAGGGGACCAGGAGCTGGGGCTGCAGCAGCTGCTGAGAGAGGCACATGGAGGGGATAGAAGGAGACGAGGTCAGCCTGAGGCTGCTCGTGGCCGATGAGATTGGAAGCAGAAAGAGCAGAGGGAAGAATGGATGGTCAAGAAAGAGAAAAGGGTTCTAGTAAAATGGCTTCACAATCAGAAAAACACAGACATGAATGTCTCCACTAGAAGAGGATACATTAGTTCACTGCTTGTGCTTAACTGACTTGTAATGTTTTGGGGTATCATCATGTGACTGTTTAGGATTGGCACAGTCCATGGAAATGATAAAAATCTGATCTTAAATCAGTAATCATTCTTTAGTGATCCTTTAACTCCCTCACCTATCAGAGGCAGACATGAAGGGGGTGCACAAAATAACAGAGCACTTTACAATGTAATGCACTACATGCCATTTAATTAGGCTTTATGTTAAAAGAGAGGTGCCACTGTGGTACTGTAAGTTTGTAGACTGCGGTATGTTAAAGGTGTTGCTGCTGTTTTCTCTGCCCCCTCCTTGTGCTTCTGGTTTGGATTCACTGTAACACTCTGCAGGCGGCTGGTTTTAGTTGTCTCATAAAAGGCTCCTTGTGAAGTTTGCATCTTAACAGTGGTATTTGTACTCCAGAATACATCTTTTAATATGTTGAATGCAAAATATACAAAGAGAGTATTTTGAATATTTCAGATCTGTGCTGCTCATTCCATACTCTACATTTTCATTCTGGGACTCCACCAGAGCAGCTTTGCTCAAGTCACAGTATATTTAATTCCTTATTTATCTTCCCCTGGGACTTTGAGTTTCAAATAAGGCTCCTCTGTTCATACTAAGATGGGCTATTTTATATCGTCCACTTCTCTATAAGCCCACTTTCTTCTGATTGGCCAACTTCCAGAAGGTTGCTGAGGGGAGGGACCAAGTGTTTTTGAACTGTACGACTTTCTGCTGACAGATTGCAATTCTTAGCTTGTTATCACCATCAGGCGCTGATTAGTGGAACGGTGCTAAAACGAATTAACCAGCAACAAGCGCATCCTAGCGAAGTGTGGAGATGATAAAAACAATGGCTACTATTGTAAGTTGAAAACTCCACAGGGTGCCTTTTAATCATGTTGTTTAAAAGAGTGATTCAAAAACTGCCAAAGGAATTCCACTTATATTAATATTCTGTTTGTAACTTAGTCATATCAAGCTCACTGAAATACTAAAATAGTATGAAATCCTCAAAGGGAACAATATCCACATTTTTCACATTTACTCTGGTTGAGCTTTGGCCAGTTTTGGCTTGTCCCCTCAGTTTTGGGCTGATTTATTGCATTATAGGATAGTGTGGCCACATAACCCTTCTTTTTCCTCCCGCTATATGAATTTTATTATTCTGGTGGATTTACACGAGTTGAGACTTTAACCAGTAATGAACAAAAAAACATTTGCCAGACATTTTCCATAAAGTGGCTTTAAGGTTTAGGTTAGAGCCCGACTGATTTATGATCATATTATTGGCTGATATTGGCTATTTGCTGACCCGTCTTTATCCGCATTAAAGGAAAATTTAAAAAGTAAAGAAGAGATATTGATGTTGCATAGTTTTTCCAGCAGGGGGCACACTGTTGCGTAAGGAACCACAACCAACTAGCTGATCTGAGTCAGGCAGAGAAAAAAAAAATGACTGAACTTTCCTGCAGGGCTGAAACAACACTGACCTGTTAGACACCACCATCACCTCGGACCACCATATTAATTTTATGGTCAGTGATAGTGATGGTTTATGATGTGTCAGTTTAAAATCTTCCATAGGCTGAGATCTGGTGACTGAGAAGACCATAGCAGATGATTCAGATCATCTTCATCCTCAAACCATTCATTGAGTCTTTGTGGATGGAAGGATTGTCCTCACACACCCGTCGGGATAGTAATGTTTCATAATAGCATAAAGGTGACGACTGGCTCTGCCAGTGCTGTTGACATCTGAGGCCGACTCCATGCTGACTGTTTAGTGGCAAACAGCAGGTTTGCAGGGAACAGTTAGGAGACTAGATCAACTTTGAAGTTGGTACAGAGCTAAAGAGGCCTCCCAGTGAAAGACAGTATAGTTACAGTGGGAGAAACTTGCAGGCATTTTCAATTCATGTGCAGTCTGTCCGTCCATTATCCGAGCTTCAAATGAACCTTTGCTTAGCGAACTGCAGTAGAGGACCAAGGAATCAATCTGAAAATCCAGAAAAGAGCTGGCATTATTTCACTGCCTCTTCTCTTGTCTCAGTTGGGTTTTGAATGAGTTTCGATGCCTAAATAAGGTCTGTGATTAACACAAACTTTAGCCAACTTTATCTTTTCCTCTACAACGTAATGTGTGAATAACCCTGCTCATGAACTCTGAGACTGTTACTTGTCATTTAGCTAAAAGTGGCTAAATGGCATTGCAAAAAGTGTCAGAAGCATAAACTATCATTATGGAAGTTTAGCAGTGGTGATGCTGAAGCGATTTGGCCCCGGTGTAATTCATTTGAAGCATAAACTTATCATTTTAGTTCTTGCATATCACCGCTTATTTGCTTCAGTTACCGAAA